>JAGDQP010022774.1:0-30013 GCA_022664845.1 Lepisma saccharinum | reverse complement strand
TGACATTTACTTGTATTTCTAAGTTAGAATAACGACATTCTAACTAACTGTGAGAGTAACAAAACTCACAATCTTCAGACGATGCTTTCTAAAGTGAGCGTGTAAACTCCAATTAATTCTCAAGTGTTCTTTTTTTCATTGATATTAATCAGTGGTTCCTCCTGTGGAGGATTACCGAATGTTTAATATCAGAGAGGAAAACGTCACACCATTCATGAAACATCCATAAACATAGTGACCGGCGTGATCCAGTAATGAAACAGATACCCCGTGTATTCAATTGAACACTGAACAGTAGAAGTTCATCAACTGGAAGAATACAAGTGAAAATTACAGGTTTTCTTGGCCAAAGAAACTAGAAACTGATATAGCCATATATCTAAAAGATTATTATTATTTTTTTATCTCAGTGTTTGTTTCTTTCAAAAAAGAAGTAATAATCCTCGTGTGTTTATAAAAGAGTATGGCCTATAGGTGTGTAAAAGCTATCAGTGTATGTGATCACACGATAAAAAGTTTCGTTGTTTTCTAAATTCAACCAGCATCATCTTCATTCACCTCAGGATAATAAATCCCATGTGAATCTCTTAAAATTCAACCCCTTGTGTGTCATTTATTGGATCAGTTCGTCACCTCCCGCTGAATGAGATCTGAAGTTAGCTGCATGGTGAGTACATCTAATGTTTGTATTGGAAGGTGTGTTTTCTTTACAGGCTTGTGGCTTCTTACATAAGCCTAAGGCATCACCACGTGAAGGCATCTTACATAATTTATGATGCCAATGTGGGGGCGTCTTACACGTGGCACCGAAATATTTCTATTGTTATGGAACCCAAGGGCATAGGCTGTAATCTTTGGTCTTTACGTAGAACTTCAACAAAAGTAGCTGATTATAATATACGGTACGTTAATCCAGACTTATAAATTAAATTACTACTTATTAGAATATTTATATTATCAAACATTCTATTAGCATGGTCAATGATCATAAGGGTTAAGATAAAAACAGTTTTTTTTACTTGGTGCTGAATAATTGTACATCGGGCTTCCACGAATTATATACGATTATGTAATACGTTAAACTAGCAAAGACTTGCAAACCTACTTTATCGGACTTTATTTTATTAATCTTCAATTTAAATGTTGACACTATAGCCATGCTTATAGTCATTGTAGTGGGTATTGTATCAGAGATGATGAGGTGAAAGAGATTAGCATGATGTGAACTACAACGACGCCAATGATGGTCTTCTTGGCCAGGGGCTACTCTGGGCTAATGTAAGACAGGCGAGGCCCTGCCAATACATTGAAGATTACTGTGCGATAATATAAATGCTTAATGGTATGATAAATGAACAAATATATATAAAGCCATACAGTTTCAAGAGGGTTTGTATGGATAAGAATATACGGGCCAGAGTAGGTTGCTAGGCTATTAGGATAATGCGAGCAGCAAATTCAAGGTGGTTCAGTACTTTATGGCGTTGAAAGGGATACAGGTTTTGTAGTGCAACATTGATGGATGTCAGGAATTAGGCTATGGTGATAGGTCGGGATGTGGACGTTATGGTTACAGTCTATTGCTTCGGGTTATCAGGTTTTCCTACGGTCCCAGGGTTGCCTAGGTGGTAATGAATTACATCCTTTATGATGGTACATGTTAGTCATTTTGATGAGTGGTGATAGTGACTGCAGACTAAGGGCCACGAAAAATATTATTAGGAACACAATGATGGTCTACGTAAAGTCAATGCCAGCGTTCACTCAGGTGGGGCAGCCCGTTAGGATAGCCGCCCAGGGTTCACACAATCTTTCTACTGTTGTAAACAAAAAGTGTGTTCTTGGCTAGATCAGTCTAGTCCACTAAAGTTTGACAAAAGCAACGGAGAGAGCTCACAGGAAATGGAACAGAAAGGTATTCTGGCAACTATGGTCAACTCTTGAAACAAAAGATGCATCGAATTATCAGCAAAATCCCACAAACAAGTAAAAATTATCCTGAAAAATAAAAACAAGAAACAAATCTTGTTTTTTATAATTTTGGCAGTGTTTCTCAGATAATAAAACAATGTGGATTCGGTCAAAAATTGAAACTGTGCGAATAAATACTGAATATTCCTTATTCCTAACGTATGCTCAAAACGCCCATAATTCTCCCAATTATATTGCATCAAAAGACTACTAGATCTATGTTGCTTCACTGGTACTAGTTTGAAACTCTAATAATATGTCCACCATAACTAGTTTGGGAAGCAGATAATTCGTGAATTAGAATTTTATGTGAACGACTTGCTAAGGAACAGATATATCTGTTTGCGAATTCTAGAGATCTGAAAGTGGTAAAATACTGCTACATTTTTAACTGGCTGATAATTATAGACATGTAATGAAGAAGTATGTAACCGAAAACCGTATTATTTTTTTTTGCATGGATTACAAATCTTTCTAAGGAGATCCATTAACAGATGTATTTTGTAAAAGCTACGCAAATCACACTTTCTTTAATAAGTATTTGAAAAGCCCGTTAAGATAATAAGAATCAGTGCGAAATGATAGAATATTTTTTTAAAATTGCTTTTCACGTTGGTAATATTCCGCTTCACCTATATCTACAGTTGTATAAGTCGCTGTGACGAAAATTACGTTCAAAAAAGATAATCATGCAACTGTACACATTTTCCTGCAGATTGTTGAGTGACCTGGAAAGATCACAGACACACCAATGAATTATAAATTTCTGTTTAATAACCAGTGATAATATGTTCGTTATATATTAGGGAACAAATGGTAAAAGGTCCTCTATAGGAAAATGCTATAACGAAGCCAGGACATTGCACTAAAGCTTCAAAGACGAGGTACGGGAGCTTCTTCTTGTCCGACATATTTTGCCTAATTACCGAACTCATGTGGAAATGAGAATTACAATTGAAACGTAGAATATCGATTGAGTTTGAACACTACGCTACCTACCTACCGGAAGATTCGAACAAATATCCTTTCGATGCCCAATAAGGAATCAGAGTGCGATAATTCAGGAAAACCTTTGTGTGGAAAGGAGAAACGTGTTGCTAAAATAAAACGCTAAAGTAAGTTCTAATCTCAAACGGAGATGCAAATTCAACGACGCAGCATTCGTCGTGTAACAGTCAATGAAGTAGGGCTGTGTCAGTTAGTGCGTCCCAGTTACTAAGATGGGATAACACAGTGAAGAACAGCTATTAGCATGCCAAACGATTTGAAACATGTACGAAGGTAAGTCAATATTGTAAGTCGCAAAATGAAATATCTTCAAATTGGTTCCATGTGAAATGGCGTAGTGAATATAAGTCGTTGCACTGACCATTTATGCATGTGTCGGTGAAGCTGGCAGCAACACCGTGTATCGTATATGTCACTAGGAGCTACGCTCTGATGCGGCGGTGAGTCATTAGAGTGTCAAGTGGGTAAAATGGCAGGTGTGTTAGCTGATTATACCCGTGCTGAACAACGGGGTGTAAATTGATTTATGTGGGCCCTGACGAAGTTACGGCAGCCATTCTTACGAAATATCCAGGTGCTTTGAGACATGGAGTTCTCCTGTTCGGTGATAACTCTCGTCCACACACTGTGAATCCCACCGTGGCTCACATACAGTCCCTAGGCTGGGAACGATTGGAATATTCTCCCTACAATTCGGATTTGGCACCATCCACCTTTTGCCTCTTTGGTTCACTAAATAATCTCCTGGGTGCTCACAGATTCCAGGATATGGAGGAGGTCCGTCTGGAGATTACCAGCTAACTACAACGTCCAATAACTTCTCCGCTGATGGCTTTAAGGGATTCGTAAAACGCTAGGACAAGTGGCTAAATGGTTATGGAGCTTACTCTGAAATTAATCCAAATTTCTATAGGTATTTTAACTATTTCAACTTTTATTTCTATTCCATTTTGCGACTTATATATTGACTTGCCCTCGTATAAGACACAGGCGGAGTCACCCGAGCCAAGTGCCACTGCTTGAAATATAGTAAAGCATCCTCATCTTAAGACAAGAAAGTTTAGTTCCAAAAATCAATTGCATTGGCATGAAAAAATAGCCACTGCTTTCTTGAATTTAAATGACGTCATCCACCGCAAATTTACTCCGAAGAGTGCCGTCGTTACTCGGGAGTAATATTTGAAAATGATGCCATGTATGTACGACATCATGTGAGGTTTCAGGAATACCCTCTACTCGAACAACAATTACCCTTTCAGGAAAAGCCACCATTCCAAATCGAGCCATCCGTTGGGAAATAGGTAGGCGTCTCTCTCTGTGGAATGAGAGTAGGCCGCCAGTGGCACATCCCCTGTGTGGTCCAACAGGTTATTCCTTTCCCTCCTGTACTAATTTGAGTAGAAACGTTTTGTGTGAACAATTGCCATCTTTAGTAGTTGGAGATTTAAAGTAATCTTTCTCATTCTTGTGGTGAAATCTTTAATGATTAGAAGTGGGCATCCTTCATTTACCAGTGCAGAAATCACTAACATATTATAAATGGTATAGTGAAGGAGACAGAAATTGGTACACTGGAATTTATCCTCTGTTCATATTACGCGTGCGCACTAACAAACTTGGCGTCATTTGCTATTTAGTGCATTTGTAATGCCAGGAATGGAGAGACGTAATTTTAAATTTGTTTTCAAGAGTTTCAGTCTTCGTAGCCAATGACTACACCAAAAATACCAGTAGATAGACATAAATAAGAATTATCGTTGAAATTCGATATGAGGTGAGTGTATCCTTTATGATTATATTAGGGAAACTGTATTCGACTTTTTAACAGTCGCATAGCAATGGTAAATTTGCACCAAGAAACATCAAAGTATGTGTGGCGGGGGAGGTCCACTCCGGCCCCCAACGACTGTGATTTTTGTAATATAGCCTCACAAATAATCTGACAGGAAAATTGTTACTGAATATCCTAGAAGGAAATAGAGTTCAAATACGTATTTTAAGTTCCCTTTCAGTGGCGCATCTAGAGAGGAGACGTAGAGGCGCATGCCTCCTCAAAGAATATGCTTTATTTTTGCATTATACCAACAATTGTAAGTAAATGCTTTGATCTGTTTCCGAAACAACCTGGAAATATTAACAGTCACATACAAAGTAAACACCGAAGAAGGGGGAGAACATTGCGGATCTCAAAATTTTGATTCTTGTTATTGCACTTAAAATAAAGAGAGGGGCAAAATTTGTGCATTAAGTTTCCTTAGAAGGATATAGGTACCTTAAGGTCCATAATACCATTTTCTACTGGATACCGGTGCGATTTCTCCATAATACCGGATGTTTAAAGATAATATTAGAAACTCTTATCATTTTATATGATAAAATTATACATTTACATTTGAAGACATTTTACTATACTAACGGAGATCCAAAGTCAATTCCGAATTCCGGTTCCCTCAATTGTTCGGTAAATATATCTTGTTCATCTGACCGGCGGGATATTTAGAAATAGATGCTCCCTGGCCCACTTGAGCTTTTGTTTTTCATCATTTGGTCCTCACAACCAAAGAAGACACTCCCGAATTCTCACTTTTCAAGTTTACAGAATTCCAAATTTCTCACATTCCCGAATGCCGACGTTTCAAATTTCCGACATTGCGGAATGACAAACTCTATTACTGAATTTCGAACGGTCATAATTTGCAACAATTTACACTATAGTACAAGGATTCCGCCAGGAATTTCAGTTTGGGGGTGTAAAGTCAGAAATGGGAGGGTGTAAGTGGGTGTAATGAGAGGGTATAATCTGTATGATTTATACAGATTTTTGACAAAAAAAATTGAAGTTGTAGGGTGCTTCCAATGATTTTGTTGAGTGACACTAGGGGTTGGAGGATCTGGCGGAATCACTACCATAGTATGTATCGGTAAAAACCCTAAATGTGATTTAATTTACGAATGAAGGATTACATTTAATATTCTTATTTCAATACTTGAAGCCAATGTATATAGACTTTTCTTACAAATAAGACTTGGAATATTTCCTAAATCAGAATAATATATATTATCGCTGTGTGTGTGGAACACAGATATTTATTACATGAAAAGTAGCGCAAAAAGAAAAGCAAAATAATAAATAGTTTATTGAATCTAATTTAACGGATCAATTTTCTTAGATATTTTACCATCTCGACAAATTTCATAAGTTAAAATACAGTAGAATTTACCGAAAACGACTTCCATCTAGTGAAAGCCTGAATAAAAAAAAAAGCAAAACAAATCAACATGCACGGCAGTGCATGAGCCAAGTTCTTCACGTTAGAAAACGTCAGCACTGCCAGAAGCATGTTATACAGGAACAAGAGTTTATGGCAAAATCGACGATTTGCGGGCCCCGTGAGAAAAAAAGATGTTAAAGATAGGAATATGAGCTTTCGCCGTTAAGGAGATATGGTAAATATGTGCAGATGTACAAACTTTCATGTTCGTATCTCAAACTATGTTCTAGTTGTGGACCCCTGAAATGGCACATTTTTGGCTAACTGACACTCACTGACTGACTCACTCACTCATCATATTGTTTAGGGTGTTTGGAGTAAGCAAGAAACATGAAATTTTTTATGAAGGTAGAGGATGATAAGTAAATAAAGGAAAATTCCGACATTTTGAAAAGGTCGCCATCTTGGATTCAAAATGGCCGCCAAACCTAAAATTTCAAAGAATACACAGCCTAAACGACTAAAGATAGAACAGTGAAATTTGGTATGAAACTACATCATTGATAGCAAATTAAGAAAACTTTTTAAAATTTTAAAAAAGTCGCCATTTTGGATTCAACATGGCCGCTAACCCTAAAATTTTAAAGAAGACACAGCCTAAACGGCTGCCGCTAGAATAACGAAATTTAGTTTGACAGTACAGCATTATTAGTTGATTATGAAAATATTACAATATATCTCTATAGGCGCCATCTTGGATCCAAAATGGCGGACGTCATAAATTTATTTTCCAACTGCTTGAGCCAGAGATACGAAATTTGGCATAATGATGTATTATCAAGAGTAGTGTAGGAAAACATAACGTTTTAAAAAAGTCATCATCCTTGATTCAAAATGGCTGTTGAAATACCATTTTTCACATCGTTCGAGATAGAGAAATGAAATTTGGCATGTCAGTGTATCATCACGAGTATGTCACGAAAATATAAGAAAATGTTAAAAATGTGTCCATCTTTTATCTAAAATGCCCGCCTAAGCCCCACTTTATAACGACTGAAGCTAGAGAAACGAAATTTGGTATGAAGGTGTACCATTACGAGTAGGTTAGAATAAATTCGGCTCGTTTCCCCTACTAGGGTGCAGTTCCCAGCGGAAGCCTGATTGCGATAAAGAGGTGCGCCCCAGCGAGGCCACCTTGGAATTCTGGGGGCAGCGCCCCAATGAGGCGAAGCGAGCATATAAATTACACAAGTGTAAAAAGCTGCGAAATACGAGCAAAAGCACCAGAGGTGCAAACTGTCCAGTCAACTCCTTCAACCTTAAAAAGTGGTGAAATGGAATATGGATGAGCCTAGTTCCTCGCGCCAACTTCCAATACTCCTGCGTGTCCCACCAAGTTTTACTCGTCCCAAACGTTAGCACTGCCAGGAGCATGTTATACAGGCAGAATGTGGAAGTTTCCCCATTCGGACGCAGTGCTCTGGAATATGACGGAATATCTGCATCATGGGGCGCAGTGCCCTGCAGATTCTAGTTGTGATAAAAGGACGCAGTTCCTCCAAACTCCTCAAGTTCAATGCGCGGCCTGCCGTGGGATTCTTGGCGCAGCGACGCGAGCTAATCGAGGGGAGTATCAACACGTACGTCAGTGCATGCAGCCGAGTTCCGCGTGTCACAAAACGTCAACATGCTATACAGAAACAAGAGTTTATTGCGAAATCAGCGATTTTGAGGTTCTGTAAGAAAAAAGATGTTAAAAATTGGAATATGAAATTTCGAAGTATGACGGTATATCATCATTAGTAGATTACAAAATATCTGCAAAGACATCATTTTGAATCCAAAATGGCTGACTTCATAATCCATTTTCCATACCGTTTGAAATACGAAATTTGGCATAAAGGTGTATTAACAAGAGTAGTTTACATATTTGAAAAAGTTGTTAACTTGGATTACAAAAACTTTTTCCACACCACTCGAGCTATAGAAACGAAATTTGGTATGAAGGTGTACCATCACAAGTAGATAACGGCAATGTAAGAAAACTTTTTAAAAATAGCTTTCTTTAATTCAACATAGTCTCCCAAATACCATTTTTCAAACCACTGAAGCTAGAGAAAAGAAATTTGGTATGAAGGTGTACCATCACGAAAATGTTTCAATAAATCGATCAAACCACCGCTATAAGCGTGCATCCCCCGAGACGATATGGGAAAAGGTCTGCACAGCATGGGTCGCTGGCCCCAGAAATTTTGATTACAATAAAGAGGGCATAGCCCTAAAAATTTGAAGTTGGGGCGCACACGGAATTCTGGGGCAGCACACCCAGCGAGGCGAACCCAGTATATATATACACGTATAAAAAGCTGTGAAATCCGAGCAAAACACCAGATGATGTTCGAGCCTTAGGGTTGGTGGTGGTGGATTTTAGGGCCGCCAGTAGAAAGCAAATTTGCTATAAAGGTGTATCATCACAAGTAGGTTACAATAAATATGGCAAAGTTTCCCCATGTTTCAATAAATATGGCATTCCCACGGGTGGTTGGTATGGGGAAAGATTTGCAACATGGAAGCACAGTGTCCTGGAGAGTGGTTACGATAAAGGGGCGTAAGTACCCAAAAACTCGAAGTTGGGGGCGCAGCCAGCTACGGGGGGCGAGGACCTAAACGAGGCCGAGCGAGCGAGTATATATATTATATACGTACAAAAAGCTGTGAAATCCGAACAAAAACACCAGAGGTGCAAAAAGTGGAGCCAAGTTCTTTAGCCCTAAAAAGGTGTGAAATGGGAGACGGATGAGCCAAGTTCCTTGGTGACAGCATGTAACAGGAACTTGGGGCGAGCTGGCAACAGCCTTAGGGTTGGTGGCGGTGGACGTAGTGGGTTTTAGGATCCCCACCACCCTTATAGCTTGAGGATCATGAACCTTGCCACCTTGCGCCAAGTTCCTTTGTTCCTGTTACATGCTGTCACCAAGGTACTTGGCTCATCCGTCTCCCATTTAACACCTTTTTAGGGCTAAAAACTTGGCTCCACTTTTTTTGCATCTCTGGTGTTTTTGTTTGGATTCACGTTTACGGTAAAGTGAAGATTTGTGGTAAGAAATCCGTTGGTAGGTAAGAAACAATTACTTTTTATACTCCTTGTTTCTTGATAAGGGTGTAAAATGTTTATTGCGCTATGTCCGGAAAGGACATAGATTGTAAAAGTCACACCATTTCAAATCATAACTCTGAAAAGTACAGAAACTAAAAAAAAAAAAAAAAAGATTCCACCTTTTCACTCAGCTGTTAACTAAGATAAGCAACGAAATATGTTCTAAAAGTGTTAGAAAACAACGAAAGTGTGGGGAGATTTAAATGGAAAACGAGAGTATGTAGAAAGGCGTTAAAGAAATGAAATATCAAGGATTGCTGAAATACAGATGAATGAAGAGAGAAACGAAGATTAGGCCATAATTGCGAGTAGATGTTTTGAATTATTACTTGATCGAGACACTACAATGAAAGTAGCGTTTAGTTTAATCTTCAGTAAACCAAAATTTTGAGTGAAATAATTTTGTATAAAGAAGAAACTTTTGTTAATTATATAAATATATTAGTATGATGGAAACAATACAAATTACTTGGGATAACTCGTTTAATTTTAAACATTCTGTCTCTGTCATCTCGGTTAGAGAAAAATTTCTTTTCATATTTATCTTTCTTCAAAAGCTTCACTAGAGGACGAGTGAGATGCATATAGTAGAAGAATATCACATAATGAAATGTTGAAGCGACATATAGGACACTCTTGTGGGGAAAGAAGTAAAGATAAAATCGAAATGTAATGTGCGAAAATTTACACAAACACCCGTGACTCAAAATCACAGTAGATGAAATATTCAGAGATTTGAGGACAGATCAAGGTTACTGAATTTAAATTTAGATTCATCTTTTGTCTACGTGCCAAACAAGAAAACAAATATTAACCCTCATGTTTTATTCGGACCACTAGAAATTTTGCCAAAAATAGTTTTTAATTAAAACTTTTCCATCAACCTACCTTTGATGAAATCTCAATTTATATTACACATCCTTCATGAACTTCATAATGACATAGCAGTTCTTTTTCGGCGAAAGATTCAAAGAAACATATAACCTTTGTGTATTATATAATAATGGACGATGAACAAGCAATTGGATTTGTTTGACTCACGAAAATAAAGCAAACAGCAGGTGGATTTTTTGTTAGAATCTCCGAGAAAATTCTGCTGACGTTCCTCTGAACCATTCAAAATTTTTATTTTTAAACTAGTCATCAATGGGTGTATTTGTCATTCCTATCTTTTAATAGCCCGTGGCATGGCGCGGTCGTTGGAATCCTGCATTTCGTTGCGTAGAGCCTTCGTGGAGCCATCGAGTACATATAAGCTGCACTTTGGAGCAATCTGTTTAATATAAGCACCAACGTCACGGAAGGTTAAACCACACTAGTTTTATACCATAATCGTTCCGATTTCAAAGGCAAAAACCAGCTGCCAGGGTTGCCGTATTCGACCATAAGGCGAATATCGAGAATATATGTCGAGAACATCACATCTTGATCATTTATATGGATACAGAATCAATAAGAAATTGCCTTTTTTATATATGGGACTAATGTAAATAAAAAAAACGTAGATTTACTTCCAAAATTTACGGTTTTAGAAAAGCGTTCATGAACGCACATTTTAGCTTTTTTTCAAGGCAGCCATTTGTAATACTGCTAACGTACCTCTAAGTAAAATTTACTTTTATATAGGTAATTAAGAAGAAATACAACATAAATTAAACCGTAAACACTATAAGTTTACATATAGTTTGGTATATGTGACTTATTTTGGGTTCTCCAGTTCTCAGTGTTGCCAACTTTTAAAATATATATTTTTAATTTTTTCATGCCGTATCTTCGCCTAACTTAATGAAAAAACATAATTTAACACAATTGTAGAATGCTTTGCGTGTCCCTGACCTCAAGCACGGCAGTGCTCGCTGTTATCAATCTACTTAAAATTCAACTTATAAAAATGTCTTTATTGATACCAATTTCCACGAGTATATTGATTTACACTAAATTTTGCATTGGGACATTTCCGCATTGATTTTCACCGAATTTCACATACATGCGCGTTAGGTACTGGGACAGTTCATGTGTTATTGTCGTCAACCAATTAAAAAATATAACATTTTCAATTGCTTGCATATTGTTGAAAGTGTCAACATCAAACTTGGTATTTACGTACTGGGACACGTCATAGAGATACTTCGGTTCCCAGGGATGACAGTGTTGCTAATCAATTTTAAAAATTAAATATGTTTCAGTACTTCCATACAGTACTACAAATCTACAGAAGGTTGAGTACACATATTCGACACAATCGAAACATACTGTGTTTGTCCCTGTAACCAAGTACCCAGTTGACAGCGTACCAAGTACCTATTTTAAAATTCAATTTTTCAAACGGACCCCTACGGTTACGTGCCGATGGCTATTACTATACTTTCGAAAACGGGCAGGCGCGGGCAGCGGAACCTGGCTACATTATGATATAATTTGCAATAATACTTCTCAGAGCCCTATTACAACAGACTTATTAGAAGAAACAAAAATGTATTTTTTTGTTTACAAAATAATTTATTATGGATTTATACAACTCTTTTTAAATGTGCATATAACATAAAATATTTTTGTTACTCTGTATCTGTGAATATTTTCACATTATGTGACGATGCCTAAAGCCCGCTGCATGAGGGAACAATACCAAAGAGTTTTCATAGTGAAACACAATGTACTAGTGAAAGCAAATATTTATTTTTGCCTTTGAATAGAAGTAGGCCATTTCCCAGAATTCTGAGCTACAGATAGTTGATTTTTGCGGACGATAATTATGATGAAAAATAGACATCTTCCTTAAACAATAACGTAATTAGAAATTAACGTATTGTATATGGGATGGTAGCAGCTGATATTTTGGTAAGAATTCAGAATGTATTAGTTAACAGCAAAAATGTCTACGAAGTTCTATTATCTCTAGGAACTTAAATTCTTCCTATAATTCAAAATATTTTCTATGTTTCCTGGAGGTTTAAATAGTACTTTATAAAAATCTACACCAGATTAACGCCAGTTAATATATCCTTATCCAAGTCCTTATGTTTCTCAGGGTTATGAAATAAGAAACATAGCAAAGGCAATGAATACACAATCATCGTATGATTTGCCTCGTAAGACTGCACGAAAGAAAGCAATAGTAAATTGGAATGAATGTCTGAGGACTTTAACTTGAATCCTGCTGATTACCTTTATTACTTGCAGCGTGAAACAATAAATACTTGTCTGAAAAAAAAAAGGTTGAAAATAAAAAGTGAAAAACAACGACGTTTTTATTGAAAAATATCTTCACAGATTTTTTTTCTTTCTTTGCAACAGTTTTCTAATGGCACATTTATCTGATGTTCTTTCAGGCATCCTGTTAAACCTATCCCGGGAGATGACATATACTAAATGCTTGTGCACAAACAGAAATTCATGTTTTAAAGTTAGAAATAGATGTCACGACAATTACATATGCTCACGATTTTTGAATTTACAACTCGTAAATGGAAATTCCTGGCAGAATCTCTGCATAAATTAGCGAGAGATCTCGTTACGTTTATGAATTTATTAAGGTGATGTAGCTGTACATTACTAGAATCTCCTTCTTGCCAATTCGACCAAGGTTTTCAATTTTCTGGCCTTTCAACGAGTCCAGGTTTATGCTTTCAGTATCACATTATTGTGTCTTGAGGGAGTAACAGTAGTTAATATTCTTGAAAGGTAGCATCAATAACATGAGAACAACTAAGTAATGAAATGGATTTAAAAGTTGATCCAATGCGTAACTGTTTACATAGGAGATTCAATTTTCACTTTTACAGCAGATGACACAGAAAATGTCAATATTTCACTTTCCTATAAACCGATCTTAGATAATCCTACACTGTACATAACGCATATGACATAGAAGAGTGACACAAGTCAAAATTTGGCAAATTTGAGTCATTAGCATCGTCAGATACAAAAGGTTTCAATCTATCTGCTAACAAATTTTCATACTCGTAACTTGAGGGGTCGCCGCTAGAGATCAGTTGTGTCGTTCTTCCATTTTATGAACTTTGACTCTTCTCTTTAGAGAACAACGTCACAAGTGATGAAAGTATGCGTTTGTGTTTGTAGTAAAGCGACACTTTTGTACTTACGACAATATTTATTTGTAAGTTGCTTGTAGAAAAATGACACTTTTTTTTACTTATGTCGTATTTCTCCAAGAAACAGGTTAGTTTTATGCTTTTTGATTGTTGTCAACTGTTGTATTTTGAGTTAAGTCATTATTCCATAAATACGTAATCCTAAAAATTGATTTCTGGTTGTCTTGATTTGAGTTACGACACTTTTCTGCAAACAAATATCCCGAACGATTAATTTCTGAATGTCATAATTTTAGTTATAACGCTCCTTTGTAAGAAAATAACTTGAAATGTATTTTTTTAAATATAAATATCAGAGGTATGACAACCTTCCACAAGCAAGTAAATGGATAATTAATTTTTAAATTCCTTATATTTTTAAGTGGAGAATAAATATTTACTTCACAACACCTTTCAGTAATAATGCGGTCAAAGGAAAACTTTGGAATACGATTTCTTTGGTACGTAATAAATTTATTAACACAGAATTGAATTTAACGTAGAAAAACTGGTTAGGTTACATTTACTGCATTCATCATCTTCTTTTCGTTACACGCAATAATATTTCTCTAAAATCTTAAGAGACCTCAGTACCTACATTGGGTGCGTGTTTGTATGTATTTCCACATTTTTAAAAATACTGAGAAAATGGAAAGAATTAATGAAATTTTGGAACGTACCACCGATAATACTCCTGAATGTCTTTGAAGTAAACGAACTCATAATTTGAAGAAATTGGTTACAGATGAAAAATTAGTTATAAATGTTCATAATGAAGTAAGTGCAAAAGAAAGAAATAGTGGCAGTAATCAAGATGAAACATGGATATGGAGAAAGGAAGTTAATTAGGTTTTGTTAGAAAGAATGGGAGCACAGAAGAAGAGGTTAGTGGCTGATGTCTTGAAGAAACAATGGAAGTAAGAGAGGAAGTAGTTAGTGCAGAAACTGACAAAGCAACGATTCGGTCCCTAAAGCGAAAAGAGCAACTGAAGAGTGGAAATTCAGGGTGCAGGACATGATGATGAATTACGGATTAGATTGTGTCGCATCAAACTACCAAGGAATTACAGCAATTACTTTTCGGGTGGAAGTTCATTAGAAGACCACGATAATTGTGACCCTAACACTGATTTAAATGGTTCGTCATCATCATCCTCATGTGATGAATGCACGTCCCAAGCATTTGTACATCCCATAGTAGAAGACGTAGATTCCAGTGATAGAAATAAATCAAAGAAAATTAGATTTCGTTTTGCTAAACCTGCTGAATGAAAAAAATGTATTCTTCGTAATTGTGGGAAATTGGATTTTTCGAACGCAGAGTCAAAGAAGTGTTAAAGAGTGAAATATGGGTCCAACATGTGTAGAAACATGCAGACTTAAAGTGTTCAAAGAAAATAACGGAAAATTAGAGAATTTTAACATTTCAAAATTCTGGGCACTTTATTGTGTAACAAGATAACGTGATTTCATTTCGAAAAGTATGTCGTAGGTGAAACAAACGTACCGCTATAAAAAGGAATTGTAGTGATAGATGACAGAACAATTTTCATTTTGAAATTTGTGGACTTAAAGTGCGAGTATGTGATGATTTTTTTTTAAAAAAAAACAACACTGACATAAATGACCAATAAGAAGGGTTATTCAGAAATCAGATACGGAATTTGACAATAAAAATTTTCGAGATAAACACAAGCACAACAAATTAGAACCTAGACTCAAAGATCACGTTCGTGATCATATAAATTCGATTCTAAGAATAGAAACTCACTACGAACCCCAAGATACTACGCGTTAATTTATAGTTGGAAACAAACCTGTTGCTGGATTGTACAGGGATTATAAAGCAATCTGTCAAGTAAACGATGATGCTTTTCTGTCTTTCTCAATCTATGCTTATATTTTTAACCACGAGTTCAACATCTTCTAATACCTGAAAGGGATCAGTGTTAATTGTGCGCCTAATTTTCAAATGCTGAAAATAAAGAACAAGAATCTTTGCAAGAGAAGTACGATAAACATAAAAAAGACGAATAAATATTCGTGCAGAAAATTCGAAGGACAAGGAAAAAGTAAATCACAATTACATAGTTATGATCTGCAAGCAGTCTCTTTCATCTTTGAATTCTTTGCAATTTTTCATAAGTAAACTTTATTCTTAGTCATCAATTTATATCATTTTGTTTGGTATTTTAGAGTTTTTCATTAAAAACTACAATATAACACAAAAACTCCACCGAATTTAAGATTTTTTCTTCATTGCTTCTGATAGTCACAACATGAAAAGTAATTAGATGGTAAGAAAGAAAAGTGGCACTTTAAAATAATTTGAACTTTTCCCCATCCGTGGCTACCGTTGTAACAAAACTTATATAATTATTTTATTTACATTTTCATGAATCATAAACACAGCTAGTTTTACAGTTAGAATTGATTTCTACAAAATAATTTGTTTACTACGTTAAAAGTTATGCCACTTGGTTTAGTTTTTCAGTTCTGAAAAAATTGCATTTTTTGAGTTGTGCCCCTCTTCTATGTCATAGGCAATAATATACAATTATTTCAGGTATTTAATATTACTCTAAATGGTTGGATATTTATCGCACATATATAACCAAAGTTTAGAAATTTGGCACATAGATTTTAAAACACTTCCGATTTATTCCTTTGAGATATTTTGTAAAAACTCTAAAATGAGTCCAAGTTATCTAGTTTTATAGTACTTAGAATTATATACGTTACATGCTATATTTCTTATGATAGAGTTGATAAAATCAAAGAAATGGAAGTCTAAATACTGATAAAGTGAAGAAATAAGTATTAACTCTTACCGAAACAGGTATGTAGAAGCTTATATTCAGAATATATTAAGGAAAGGTCCCATATCAAGGTGTGAAAATTGAAACGGTCAAGACTAACAATATAATGTTGTTACTACAGCAGCGCATAAGCATTGAATCAACATTGAATCAAAAGTAATATTTTAGTTTTGCCTCACCCCGAGGGGTGTAAATAACAAAATGAAAACATGAATTCAAAGGCCGTTAGAAAGTGATATAAAAAGTATCATTTCCAGACTTTTAAATCGTCCTCACAACAACATTTTAACCTTGAAAAGCGACAATGTTTAATTTGTGGCAACTTTGTACATTTTTTTTCACCTATAAGAAAATACAATATTTGCACAATTACTTATTAGAGTTGCTGGCCTGGTTAGCCGTGTGGTTTGCTACGCTAAACTAGCGACTCGAAATACCCGGTTCGAATCCCAGCTTAGGCATGGATGTGAATTTTAACTAGCACTGCATTCATAATTGTGATAAGCCGAAGTCAAAGTTACTAAAAATGGTTCATACAAAACAAAGTTTACAAAGATTTACTTATTCGAGTTATTATGCAAATCCCATAAATACGTTGATATAAAATGAGTGCTTTGCGCATGGATCGTGAAGATAAATCTTATTCAAATTAGATAGTTCTTTTCTTTGTTGACGTAAATGATTGTTACGTCGTTGATATTTTCAAATATTTTCGCTAACTTGACAGTCAATCATCTGCCTCGAAACAGTAAATAATAATAATAATAATAATAATATGGTCTGCAGTAGAGCCCAATGTTGTTATATTAAGTGTTAATGGAGTATGTTTCGGAATGTGAATAATTAGTTTCATAACCGGAGGTGAAATCATATCTCCAAACATATAGTATATTTTCATATTTCTAAAGAATGTTACGCAGTTGTCTGGTGTCTCCATTATGTTATGTTAACCAAATTATAATGGGCTATATTAGCTTCGATATCCACAGCTCAAAAGGCAGAGTTTGTACCCATAAAACAGGAAATATTGATCTGCTATTCTGTTTATTTCACTATGCAAAGCAACAGACTTCTCTTGCGTGGACTATTTCAATGATTTTGAAAGGTGACCTCTCGGGAAACTAAAGATTATTCCTTCATATGACAGATATGCATACACGCAATGATATATGCGTTTGTTCAAATATAGCCTAGTGTACGTTGAGGGTCATTATACTGTAAATAAACAAGAACAAACTAAAGAACAATTATATGCATTTTTACTACATTCAATTTAACACCTGTTATATTCATTTTTTAAACACATTTGATTGACATATTATTTACTACGAAAATTTGTTTTGAATTGATTTTTGCAGACACATTCACAAACATTCTCAAGAACGCTATACAAACCAAAATTCGAAGTGTATTAAATATTTTGTTTTATGGGTCAGTGTTTGCTCTAATATTTAAACACTATTTTAAAATGATTTGTTAAGTATTTGTGAAGGGAAAATTAATTTACACATTTTTAAGTCAGCATATATGAGTGCAGAGCTTTGAACCTGTGCTCGTGGGATTTGTTTAAGAGGTTTGCGAGATGAGATGGAACGTTAACTAACTTCATAAAAGAGCTAAAGTAGTTCGTCGTTTACATAATATAATATAACAGAAGGCACACTTCACCCGCACATTCGAGTAGTATTTCTGAAATACGTGTTTACTCCCTTCAAGCTATTGCCAGTTTCCTCTCGTCCTAAATTCATAGATGAAAGAGATAGTTCGCGGCGGAAACAAATTTTAACATGCATGCAGCACGGAGCCATCTGTTGTACTTTACTTATACTGCTAGAGAAAGCAATTTGCAAGTGATAGGCTTTTTCATCCAAGGAAAATCAGAAGAAAATTTTCACTACGTTTACACATACCCTGCGCACTACCCGCCGGATTATACCTCGACTATTCCATCCAAATTGAAAATACAGTAAGTCAGGTTACTTGACTGGACAGAGACAAAGACCGTATTCATCCGCTTTGAATAAAAATAATATTCAGCGAACTGCATCCCGAACTAGAGTTGCAAGAACACCCAGTGCTTCTTCCAGAAGATTTCATTCTGGGGGAGCTAGTGAAGGAAGGGACTAATACGACTAATGAGACTAATACATTCAGGGGAGCGGTTGACAACTCTGGAAAAGTGGGAACACCTTTGAAGACCCTGGATTTGTGATAGATTATTTAGCACTTGTAATCTCGGAAATATTACTTGAGCCATAATATTATTTGACATAGACTTGTAGTTCTCAAACCAGAGATGCGTTCATAAATTGAGGTGTATTATTTTGATCATGAAGGCCGTTGTGGCTCTAGAGGAGGGCTATTATCGTTTGCGAACTAGAAGAACTAAACGAACTTGTCCTTTAGAACGAGAACTTTCAATGAAGTTCCTCAAGAATTGGTAGCCAGGGGCGTAGCGATAATTGCTAGGGCATACCTGTAAAAATTACTTTTGGGCCCCTTGTAACAGAACATACTCCTGACTCTTTAAATCTCAATTTATTATGTTGAAGAAAATTTGTACCGCTCAAGTTATAAATTTTGGTAGTATTTTCTTTATAAGTTCTCTATGGAAATTTAGGGGTCCCGTATGATTCCGCCTCAAAATATATCTAGCAAAATATCCCTTCATAAAGTTTATTATTGATAATATTGAATCTTAAAACGTGTATGCCGTGCTACTTTTGACAAATCATAGGAACTAATTAATCTAAGGAAGTAATTCCTTTTATACGGCAGATATTTGCAAATAGTTTGTTATGTCAAAAGCAGTACTCGCATGTGGTTTGTACGTACACTGAGCGAAGAACGTTCCTGAAATACAAAGTAGCGAAGATAGGCAACACACCATAGAGGAAAGTTTGCGCTTAATCAGTTCTGGAAAGCAAATGAATAAAGTTCCCCAGCATCCATGCAGACTTCGCTAAAGCAGTGATTGGAAGAACTTATATATAGAGACAGACACGCCCCCTCCGTTGCTTAAACTTACTTCTTTGTCCAAAAGCACGAGCTCAATAACTACAAAACTACATTAGCAAATAATAAGAAGCCTTACACTCACTAAAGTTATAAAAATTAAAAGTGCACTCTCCAATAAAGGGAAAAATAACACAATTTAACTGTAAACTGCGTTTATAAAGACAAATATTCTCGTTTAACTTTCGAAATGAAACCATCTTTCAATAGCGGAAAAAGGTATAGTAATTGTGCAAAAGTCGTGAGCGTCCTCTGTGGTGTAATGAACTAATGCGTGGAACTTAGAACATCAGAATAAAACCTAAGGTCGTTGGTGCGAACCCACTCATATTACCACTCATATTTTTAAACTTTCAATTTGAATAAAACAAGTGAAAATGCCAATTCTACATAAATGTTTTAAATTGCATTCCAAAACTTGAATAACAGGACAAGCTCAGAGAAATAAGGTAAAGCTGCCAGTATTAACACTAAAAAGTACGTAAGGAATATAATTACGGAAATCAAGCGAACATGTAAGTTACTATGACCAGCTATCGAGTTCAATCCAAATCCGGCGATTACACAAGACAAAATGTTTCCGTAAGGAAGAATTTTCTCTATTCTTTGCTAATTTGGGGGTGATATTCATTAAAGTTTTCATCTTTTGAACACGAAAACGACGTAATATAAAATGATGAAAATATACAGCCTATTCCAAAAAGGTTGACCGCATTGATTAGACTGTTTTGAGCCTAAAATTCTCTAAGTCAAACTTCGGGTACCTTCGGAAACAGTAAACAATGGATGCCAGGTTCGAGCCCTCAAAGGTACGGTGAACCTTCGCAATTGAAAAAAAAAATGTGCAAATCTGTTTTTCTTCTTTTAAGTGCAATAAGATATGTTGAAATGTTATTAAGTGCAAAAAAGTAACATTCACTGAAATACGTAATGATAGCCTATTTCCAAACTATCCATACTTCTGAGCACGTGATGGTTTTGTCACCAATGTTTCCATACGTAAAAGACATCTCCAATGAAAGCAAAGACACGAAACATATTTTTCGCTTTTGTAGTATAATAAACAAGACAAAGGAGAGACAAAACAACAGCATTTGCAACGTATATGGATGTCATTGTCTTGGACACTAAAAATTCAATCATGTTTCCTGAGAAGAAGTCCTCTCCGAAGGAGCTTACTATGTTCATGTTAGCTTAGTGGTAGAGCGCTGGGGTTTCTTATCGAGAGGTCCTGCGTTCGAACTCCGTTCGGGATTCCTCAAAGCATGAATAAGTAGATAAAAAATTACATTGAAATAAATAAATTTCATATGTATTCATACAATCATTTCAGAACATACGTAATTATTATGTTTAAAATATAACATCAGAGAGGTGGTGGGTGATGACAGAAAGTCGGTATATTATATGTGAATGTTAAATACAGATAAATTAAATCGTGTAATAACAATAAATAATTGCGTGTAGTGTATTTGTCTGCAGCTATTTGCCATACGGAAGTTACGCCTCCATACTCTCATTTACCATCTTGAAATAGTCAAAGGCTGTCAAAAGGAAATTAGGTTATAAGAGAAAAATATCCAAAGTCGGATCATCGTTGCACACCGCAAGTTCAATATCCCCAAAGTTCACGATCGATGGGGACACTAAACTGTACTTGAACTTCTTTCCACAGGTTGTCAGTTTAGTACTCTGAAATGCTTTTTTCATATGAAAGTGGTGAGGCTTTAATCTCTCTCGGGCTTGGTTCCAAATTCTATGATGAAGCGAAGTTACTATCGTCTTACTAAGTAGAAAGAAAAGGCTTGTAATGACTAGGGCTCGAACCAATGTCCATGTCGCATTGGGTTAGAAAACACAGAGCTAATTTTACAACTAGAAAACTATTTCCAAGATTTGGGTTATTAAGAAACCACCAGACTGGGTCAGGCTAAGTGGACCATTTTAAACATGAGTGATTTTAGTTAGGTAAGAAAGATTAGATTGTGTAGGTTAGTATAGTAAAATTGGGTCCTTCTTGGACAAATCACCCAATTTTAGAAAAGCTGGTTATATCACCATTTTAGAAGAAAAATATTTTTCGTATGTGGGTTCCTACATACCTGAAGATATCAGAAAGGCATTCGAAAGAAATGTGACGCTTTTATATCTCCCGGGGTGACCATATTTCCAACATGGCGGGTGACGTTTTTCACTCCCTCAGGATATGTACGGAAACCTGCATATCTAAAAAACTAGAAGAACTAAAGAGCTGAATTAAAAACCATTGAGTAGCTCTTAAAGTGCACTGAAAAGATGTGGAATCCCGTCTTTTAAAATTTAGTTTCTTTATTCCAAAAATTAGGATGAAAACAAAATTACGAATTGTATAAAATTCTTTTTTTAAACCAAGATTTTGGGGTGTAAGAGTTGAATAAAATTCTGCAAAATTTTGTCATGTTTAGACCTCCCAAGAGAGTTTCTGGCATTCACACTCTTTTTTTCTACGAGTGTTCAAGCATGTCCCTTTGCGAAAAATGCCGGATTTCGGGTTTAAATATCGAATATGCGTCCTCATGAAACAATCTGAAATGTGGTTTCGAAAAAGATTCGTATGTCACCAACTAACAGTAGAATTTGCAACTTTTATTTTGTAATGGTTTGGTCAATACCAGCGGATTTTGTTTCCCTATACGATGAAAATGCGAATGTGGTAACTTCACAAACTTCGCCATGTCGTAGAGAAGAAGTTGAATATAAGACTGCAGTTTCTCTTGTGATGATTAGAACTATCAACATTATGATTATGTAGAAAATTCTGTGGCGTTGAATCACAACGCTTTTTTGCTACAGGAAAAATGCCGTATTTGGGTCTAAAATATCTCAAATGGGCAATCATAAAAATCTGAAAGCTGGTCTTCTCCAGGAAGCTTTGTATGTTCTCAAATCACAGTAGAAATGGCAATTTTTATTTATGAGTGGCTTGGTCAATAAAAAGTTGTTCATGGGAGTTAAAAGTGTGCCCTTCAAGCAGTTTAGTAATATGAAGCTGCATATACACTAGGATGGCAACCAGTTATATAGGAAAATTTCGAAATTTATTTTAACACAGTCTCACCCCCTAAATTTATTCCTTTTGGTTACTTAAGCATGCGTGCACAATTTCATGAAAGTATTTTAATATTTAAAGGTTGCTGAACGCGCTCAAACTTATAGCTACTTTTACGTTTCTTAAGCATTATATGCGAAACTCAGCGTGTCCCTGGATCAGCCCAACTTTTTCTCTTTGCAGTACAATTTTCACACTTACAGTATATAACCTCCGGATGTATTCACGACGTATTGTAAAGTTTGGTGATGATATGTTTAGAGGTCTCATATATAGGGTGCGTGACGAGCATATTACATTGGGCGCTTGTGATGTCATTTGACTTTCTCATTTCACTTGAGATTTTCTTCTCAAACCTAGCATTTATTACAATTATTTGACACTTGAAAACAAGATACAATGTGAAAAACACTTTAGGAATCGTGAATACACTCTGGGAAAGTAATTCTATTAAGACCCTGGTCACTATATTTCTGTTCTTTCCAAGGAGAACTCTCTTAGATGAGATTATTTTCTAGGAATAAATTATGGAGGGAATCGACGGAAAATGCGTACGAAACAGATCGAAACCTGTTACCTAGCAAATATCACCAACAGTCCAACATGTGAAAGCAAGTACAGTATAGTCTATAACAGGATGTAAACTTCCTTCCAAGCGGTAAGTACTTGCAAGATTTCTTCAGTTGCATTACAAAGAAAAATTAACAATTCAGGAAAGCACACGCTTAACAACCACAGAAATTCTCCCGTTTTGGGAAAAGGCTCGAATGCCCACAAAGCAGGATTATCACGTTATTGAAAAACTAAAAGGTGGCAAAAACTGAAGAAAAATTGTACACGAAGAACTCAAAAGCAAAAAAACTAAGGAAAATGTGTTTGTGGACGCTCTTGATGATCTTTTCGATGTGGCTCATGCAGAAACTCTTCAACTTATTAAAATACCAGAAGATCGCGAATTTTTACTGGCGCAGAGGGAGAAGGGCAGACGAGGAACGATGGCAGGGGTGGTACTTCCCGAAGGTTGTCGGTTACAAAGAAGCCAAAGTTGTCTCGACCAGCCAACATCATTACACCAGAGCTGTCTTCAGCACTGGATCGTGCAAAAATCAGCGACAGAAATGCAACTCATGTTCTAACTGCTGCAGCGGAAGCTTTGGGCCAAAGCTCACGAGAAATCTGTGTTAATAGGGAATCTATTAGAAGAGCACGCAGAAGGAACCGCAAAGAAATCGCTACTGAAATTTGTTCGTCTTTTTCATCTGGTGGTCCACTTACACTACATTGGGATGAGAATTTGTTACCTGCTCTCACTTCTAAGGAATCAGTTAATTGCATAGCGGTTCTCGTTTATAAGAAAGGTGACACGCATTTATTAGGAGTGCCTTATATTCCAAATGGAAGTGGTGCCTCCCAGTCGGAAGCTGTTTGTAAATTGCTGGAGGATTGGAACTTAACAACACGTGTGCATTTAATGTGCTTTGACACAAAAGCATCTAACACGGGGTCACAAAATGGAGCTTGTACCCTGCTGGAACAGAAGTGCAGAACGATCTGATCAGAGTCCCTTGCAGGCATCACATAATGGAACTAATTGTGACGAGAGTGTTCGACATGGTTTTCGGTGCTTCAATGGGTCCACACATAAAACTCTTTCAACGGTTCTCTGAGGCATGGAACTCGATTGACAAGCTGAAGTTCGACACCGGAATCCAGGACGAAGTGGTCGCAGAGGTTTTGACCCCAGTAAAGTATGAACTGATATATTTCTTCAAGCAGCAACTGACGCACTCTCAACCCAGAGATGATTATAGAGAACTTTTACAACTTGCTCTCATATTTCTTGGCGAAGTTCTTCCAGGAAGTATCTTATTCTACATTCCTGGAGCCTACCATCGTGCACGATGGATGGCGAAATTGATTTATTGCCTGAAGATATATCCTTTCCCGTCACAGTTTCACCTTACGTCCCTTTGAGCTGAACGAGCTTCGCGACTTCAACATATTTGTCGTCGCAGTGTATTTGAAGGCATGGTATTCCTCTCCTCTTGCGCTTTCAGCTCCAAGGAATGACCAGAATCTCTCAAGACGCATTCATTCCTACAAGAATAATAATGCAAAATTTGCAGAAGCAGCAATGCACAGTTTCTCATGGCATCTGTGGTATTTGAGCGAACCACTTTTTGGTTTCAGTTTCTTTGATCCTGAAGTCCCCGCAGCAGTGAAGAAAGACATGGTTACAGCGTTATTTAGGGATGGAAGTGAAGGAGAAAAATTCGTGCGCTTAAGATATGAGGAGACCACCAAGGATAAAAGCCCTAAGTGACTTCGTTTCCAGGAACACCAGAAAGATGTTTGAAGCACTGGAGATCTCCACGGATTTTTTATTAGAAAACCCTGAAACATGGGAAACGAACGATAGTTTCCTTCAGACTCGAGAGCGTGTGAAAGCTCTGCATGTTGTAAATGATCTGGCAGAACGATTAATTGCACTGATTCAAAATTTCAATGGAAAACTGACCAATCAGGAAGATCAGTCCCAATTTCTTCTCCAAGTTGTAGAGCAGCACAGAAAAAAATAATTCTTACCCCAAGTAAATCCATTCTCAGTCAAACCATTTTTGTTTGTTGTGTTGAATATACTTTCGCAAACTTAAATACTTAAAAAATATACATTCGTAAAACATAAATATTACTAAAGAATGTTTCCAAACATATTTTTTAATTTCATAGTATTTATATGTGAATTTTCACATTTTAGTGGTTGTAAGTGAATTTATGGATGCGTTGAGCGACCACTAAATATTGTGTAATTGTTTCAAAATTTTTGTAGTAAACATTTGAGATAAAGATAAATAAAATTTGATCCTGAGACCATTAAAAATACAAAAGTGAATTTTTGTTGCCACCCTAGTATTATAAACATATCATCCGCTTGCATTGACCAAACCAATTAGAAATAAAAGTTGTAATTTTGGTTGTGAGGTGACCACTAACAAGGCTACCTTTAAATTTCCGTTGTTTTTTTTAATTAGATATTTAAGCCCGAAATCCTGCATGTTTTGACGAAAGTCCATGTGGGAACCCTGTTAGAAGGAAAGGAATGTAATTCAACCTAAGGAGTTTTTGAATATAAACACTCTTTTGGTAGGTCTAAACATTACAAATGACACAGCCATAGATCCGACTGTTTCATAGAAGAAAAAAATGTAGTCTCTTTGAAGATACCACATTAGCATTTGCATAGTATGATGACGGAGAAACTAAACTTGCACTGACCACCCACTTCCTGGTAGTCGGGAAAAGGTTGGAGTCCGCACTTTTCCGACCGTTTTTATCTAGAATTTATGTAACTCAAGTATCGGTATTCCGTGGCAAAAGAATTCTACCGGTAGATTCTAATATAGAAAGATGAAAAGGGGAAACGTTCTTTACATTTTTTAAAAGAAAAATTGCCTTATGTGGGGTCAAGAACTTATAATTTATTCTTAGTACTAGCTGTTACCTGCACCGTCACTTTGCTCGGAAGCCGTCTTCGAATATCTGGTTGTACGGTCTAGTGGATAAAGCGCTGGAGAGTTGTTCTAAAGGTATCGGGTTCGATCTCACCACAGGTCACCGATCTCTTTTCTTAAAAAAAGATATTACTTTTTTCATTTCTACGTTCGCAATATGCACTTTTCTGTTACCTTATCGAACATCAGTGAAATAAATTAGTTAAAGCCAGATTATACATAAATTTCAAATATCGACCTTAGACAGTGTGGCCTGAGCGTTGATATGTCAGTTAGTGAGGATTTCTATTTTATATATTGAGAGTATTAATATTAGTAGTAGTATTGCCTTTTCAGGATATTATAGTATAAATTCAAATTCCCTTATTCTCAAAAGAATAGGAGTACTGACGTATTTGTTTTAATCTGGAATTTTTAGAATATTGACCGAGTCGCCGTAGGTCAGTGTTAGAGCGTTGGCATAGCATTCAGGAGGCCGTGGGTTCAATCTCAGCGGTCTACCATCCTGATTGAGTTTTTGCCACGTTTTCCTCAGTCACACCAATAAATTCTGGGATGGCACCTACAGCATAGACCCTGACCAACAACTTCCCAAATCCTTTCCCATCCTCTAATAATCATTATAAATAAAATTCAAATTTAGAACATATAGGAAAATTTTGAATTAGTGTTACCTTTGTAGTTTGTACAGAATAAGGCATCATAAGTTCTTGACTGTTTCTGACAAAGATTGTATTTGTTTAAACGTTTAATCAACAACCATTACGTAAAATATTTATATTGCTATCAAACTTCAATATTTAACACCTTCTTGTTTAGCTGTATATCTATCTGATATCTGTATATCTATATGTATCTTGTATGACTTAAACTATATTATCACTATGTTGTTCGTAGAACATTAATAATTATTGCATTACATTATTATTACCACAACAAATGCAGTGATACTTTACGTTACCTATAAACTGCTAAATAAAAACTTAACATTTCTAATTCATTTAAACTGGGAAACATCGAGTTTCAGGTGATAATCGCAGTACAATCACGATATTTTGATGATCCTCTGAATCTAGACAAAGTGACAGTAATCCTGGTGTAAAACTAGGAGATTTATTGTAGTTGTATTTGCTATGAAGATTTTTTTTTTTCGAGAAATTCTGTCTAATGAAGAAAAACCTCCACAACTGCGGGCTTAAAGTAATTTTGTAATGAATATAGTGTCTGTGTTACTTACTACATTGCATTTCAGACTTCTAGAAGTATCTTATTGACGAACGGTTTTCGGACATTTAAGCTCGAAATCCGGCAAAGGACCATGTTTGAACCCCCAACGGTGTTTCATTAAGCTTTCTCTAGCTCGTCTGTTTTTTTTTTTAGATATTCAGGTTTCCGTACTTGTCTACAAGAGTAAAAAGGGCCACTCGTCATTTTGGAAATATAATCGCCCCATGAGAAATAAAGGCATAACATTTATTTCAAAAGTGGTTCTGATATCTTCAGGTATGTAGGAACCCATATACGAAATATTTTTTTTTCTAAAATGCTGATAGAACAACTTTTTTTTTCTAAAATTGGATGATTTGTCATGGAATAACCCAATTACGTATGTTTCAGTTTCTTGTATAACGTATGGAGAGAAATGCTATTAACATTTCATTCTAATAATAATTTTCATAAAGAAATTTTCATCAATAAGACAATCTGTTTTAACAAAGTGAATTATGCTTTTACACGTTTAAAATATACAATGCAGATTTAAATCTAGAAAAAGCATCCAGACACAGGATTGTTCTGTCGAAGACAACTGCTTAGATGAAAATGAATATTATTCTTTACCAAACACTAAGATTGTTTTACTATTACTAAAATAATTTTTTAAAAATAATCTACCTTATCTAAAATCACTAATGTATAAAATGGTCTACTTAGCGTGACTCAATCTACTGGTGTGTTAAAAAGACAAATCTTGGCAACATTTTTCTAGTTGTAAAAGTAGCTCATCGTTTAAACCTTTGCTTTCTAAACCAATACTACACGAACGTGGGTTCGAGCCCTGGTCAGATCAAGTATTTTTCCTATTAGTTAATAAGATAATAACTTCTCTTCATCAGATGACACAAGTATAGAATTTGCCAGCAAGAGAGAGAAAAGCATTTCAGACCCATGGAAAGAACTTCTGTCTTCTTTACTGAAGAATACTTTAGTATCTTAGTGCCTCATCGTTCGTGGGGATCATGAGGATGGGGGATAGTGAATTTGCTGTATGGCACCTTGGTCCGACTTTGGATATAACAACATTTACTTAATTTGTGATTAACATTCACATATACCATACTGACGTTCTGTCAACACCCACCACTTCTCTGATGTTATATTTTAAACATAATAAGTACTTATGTCCTGAAATGCTTGTATGGATACATATAGAACTGATTATTATTATTTTATGTAATTTTTCATGCTTTGAGGAATATATCATTATAAAAATAAATTTTCTAGAACGAGACTCGAACCCACGATCTCACGATAAGAAGTCAAAGTACTAAAGTAAACATTACTTCATAACCTCAAATTGAGTTTCATTTGCTCTTGTAGGATTTTTGATCACTGTATTTCTGTGCTTGATAGTATGTGTTATGATTAGGGATTCCGCCAGGATTGTCAGTTTGCGGGGTGTAAAGTTAACATTGGGTGTAAGTGGGTTTTGCATGGTTTCTATCGATTTTCGAGCTGTGTGACGTAGGGGACTGTGTGGTGGAATCACTGGTTATGATCTATAGTGTGTAAATATTCATAAAATGAAGACAATATTAACAGGCAATTTTATTATAAATACGAAAAAGCAAAATACGTTACAACACAAAACACTTATGTGCGACAAAAATTATATTCCCGAATTCAAAATCAGCACCCCAAAATTAGTAAAGATTAGATAATTTTTTTTCATTTTACGGAAAAATATTTTAAACGTTGTCTTGTGTAATTACCGTCTTGAACTCGACAGCTGGTCATATTAACTTACATGTTCACTTGATTTCGTTAATTACATCCCTTACGTAGCTTTTAGTGTTAAAATTGGCAGGGTAACGTATTTCTCTGAGCTCGTCTTGTTATTCAAGTCTTGGAATGCAATTTAAAATATATATGTGAAATTGAGATTTTTCATGTGTTTTATTGAAAATGAAAGTTTGAAAAAGTGAATGATCATACGAAGAGACTTGAACCGAAGACGTCTGATTTTAGTTTGAAGCTCTTATTTTCACGCATTATTCCATTACGCCACATAGAACACTTCATATAAAGGCACAATTACTGTATATTTTGCCAGTATTGAATGATAGTTCCAGTTCAAAACTTAAACGAAAGTGTTTGTCTTTATAAACGCAATTTAAAGTTACATGGTGTTATTTCTCTCTATTATAAAGTGTATTTTTAATTTTTTCTACTTTAGTGGGTGTAATGCTTATTATTATTATTTACTGAAGTTCTTTTCTATTTTTGGAGTTCATGCTTTTCGCCGATGAAGTAAGTTTCAGACATTCAAATTTGTGATTGGTTACAATAATGTAAAGAGTTCTGTTGCCTTATCCAGGATTGGAGAAGGATCTAAAACGTGTACATGGTTTCAAACTGGGGCGTGTCTCTCCCTTCATAGGTCCCTCCAATCACTGCATTTGTATATTCCTGAATTAGCGAAAGGGGGAACAGGTATTTCTTACTTGTCCTGAACTGATTAAACGCAACATTTCGTGTATGGCGTGTTGCCTACCTTCACTACTTTGCATTCCAGGAACTTTCCTCGCACAGTGTGCATGATATAGAGTTTCTGACAACTTACTAGTTTAGAGGGAAAATCGACAATTCAATTATTTCCAAAATGTTATCCTTACTTCCGTAACAAAGTACGTACTTGTTCTTTCAAACTTTGAGTAACAACTTCTAGGTACTTGTTCACAAAAATACCTTTAGGCTGTTGGGACTGTCACTTTCAATGTTAATCTCGCGGCTGTCTGTGGGTGGATTATAGCAACAGAGGGTAAAAATTGGACCTAGTAGCACATCGATACTAGCCGATATTAGTAATGAAAAATTGTAATATCGGTCAAAAGCTTTTGCTTATCGAAGATCGATGTGGAT
>JAGDQP010022773.1:17847-30013 GCA_022664845.1 Lepisma saccharinum | reverse complement strand
TGTGTTTCCCCAGAACTTCCAGATATGAAAGTGGTGGTTTACCTCTGATAAGCTTCCTTCTCTCAAGTCTAGTATTTAGTTTTAGCTTACATCTCACAATCCTTTGATCACTCAAGATTTTGAAACTGTCCAGAACAGATACATCTTGCAGAATTTCCCTGTTATTCGATAAAACGTAGTCTATATCGTTTGTAGTCCCATTTGGGCCTTTCCACGTCCGCTTCTTCTAGGGCGGCTTTTTGAGAAATGTATTGGAAATGAACAGTCCGTTAGCATCTGAGAATTCCACTAACTTCTCTCCTCTCTTGTTTCTTTTGCCAAATCCAATGTTCCCAACTTTCGTGTCACAGCTCTGCTGAGTTCCTACTTTCGCATTGAAATCTCCCATTACAATTTTGTAATGCGATTTGCTAGTATCCAAAATCTTCTGTATTTCTTCGTATAGGTCTTCGACTTCCTCCTCCAGATGTAACGTTGTTGGAGCATACACTTCTATAATTTCCATACTGTATCTCTTGTTTATCTTTATTACTACTCGTACGATTCTATCTGAAATTCCTTCAATTTTTGTGATCCGTCACTCGAGGTCTTTATTAATTATAAAGCCAACGCCTGTCGGTCTGCCATTTTCTGTTTCTTTGAAGTAGAACGTGTGCCTTGACGGTAGTTCCAACTGTTCTTCTTTCTTTCTCCACACTTCTGATCGTCCTATGATGTCCCGCGTAATCATCTTTAGTTCATTCTGCAATTCTTCTAATTTGTCTTCTCCTGCAAGAGATTCACAGTTGAGAGTCGCCATGTATAGGTCCGTTCCATTTGCCGTGTCGGTGTCCTGGCAGTCTACAGTCCAAACCCGGGCATTTTGACCTTCTGACTTCTTGTACGACTGACCACTGCCGTTGCCAGCAGTATTCCGTCCTCCGGGCAATGATTTCCTCCGAGGCTGTTCTCTAACTTGTGCCATCATGTGTAAAGAAAGAAGGGATGTAGACATTTGACTCAACACGTCTGCTAATGGGGGTTGGTGAGAAGCCCACCCATGTTCATTCGCCAAGCAGTTACCTGGGTATTAACAGGCCCCACGACGTGAACGTATGGATTGGACATTAGGGGTGTGCCCCGGTCGTTTCCTTAAGCCTTAGCAAGAGGAATTAAGGGGTCTCCTCCCAGTTATTTGCAGAAGCCTTTTGGGGCGACGGCCCCGGTTTCCCGATATATATAAAAGGAAAACAACTATGCATAAAATTAATCATATTTGGAAGAAATCGATTACAAGAAGTGCAGAATGTGGGGAAGTACTTCTATTAAATTAATTACTGATGTAGTATTGGATTAAAACACTTTCTCCCGGGACGTGTTCACTTGAGGCGAGGGGACTGTATCGAAATTAAATATTTTAGCCTTTACTAGGATTTATGCCTACCTTAACATAATCTCGAAGAGGTAATTTTCACCCCGTGTTATTTGGAAACACACAATGATCACTAAGTTATCAAGTTAATAAGAACAATCATGTGGAATTTCTTTGTGAAACCAACTTTTAATATTAATCTTATGATTGTTTTCTTTTTTACAATCATTTTCCATCGATGCGTAAGATGGGCTGGCCATGTAGCTCGGATGGAGGAAACCGAAGATTATATTCTATCGTGATTGGTAAGCTTGAGGGGATGATATCGTTGGGAAGAACGAAACGCCGTTGGGAGGACAATATTAGAAGAGATCATCGAAAAGTACGTATTCGTGATGAAAACTGGATTGTTCTTGCTTATGGTAGAATCCAAGAACGAACATTTGTTACTGAGGTGATGAAGTTGTGAATTTCGTAAGCCATAGAACTAGTAAGTAAGTCAATCCTTCTGTCTGTCAACAATTTGAAACTCAGGAACTATTAGATATACGAAGATGTTTGATGTGTAGTTTGAAAAGTATCGACAACACAAGGTCAAAGTCGTATAGATAATATCTGTCTGTCGTCAACTGTCAACTCGGGAACTACTAGGGCTACGAAAGTGGTTCAAGGTTCTCGGTGAAACTTCTCGAACGGCACACAGCTAATCCAAATTGGACACTGAAGCACGGCAAAAGCCAATGTGCAACCCTCCAACTGGGCTCCACCTCACATACATCAAGCTACTATAATATTAACTAAATTAAAATGAATTATGTTTTTTGAAGCACAAATTATCTGAAAGTTATTAAAAGCAATCAAGTCGAAACTTTCTTGTGGAACCAACTTTTAATATCAATCCTGCAAGTGTTCGCTTAGCTATACAAACTATTTTTATACAAAATCTACTATTAACCAAGAAGTGACAGCAAAGTTTCCAATACTCCATCACACCTGTGGTACATAATTGAACCAAGTTGGGTTGTTAAGATTTAATAACTACTTCCTTCATTTTGTTTAATATTCCATTTTTAAGATATGAAAAGTGTCGGAATCCTTGTAGAAAATATCTGTTTATTTAATATAACATGTAGGTAATATTGCTGACCGCAAAAAACGACATTTTAACTCATCATGTTGCTACTGCATAATAGCATTTAAATCAAAGCAGTCGATATTGTGATGCACGTACAAACTCGTTAAAGCTATATAATCAGCGAGGTAAACAATGAATGTTGATGTAATGTTGTTTAACTTGTCAAAAATCATTGCCTAGAGACAATATACACCGCAGCAACGATTTGTTTACTAGTTGGTTGACAGTCTGTTGTTCGCTGTTCCTCTACATTCTGACGTTCTCGTGTATGTCATATACATACACAGCACAGGTGGCAGTAAATTGTTGCTTGCGTGAACGGATCTAGCGGTTCGGGATACATATTGAGTTTAAAACAATATTGGTTTGTATGCTACCATGCAAATCAGTTTTCAGATTAGTATTTATTGTCGTGAATGTAACTATGTAAGTAACGATGAATGACACTAACATGCTTATCTTTATAGCACAAATACATTTGGAGTTGAAGGAATAGTAAGTATCTCAGAACGAACAATGAATCATGTAAAATAAGAAGGAAGAAATGGACAAATCTTCAATTTTTAGTATCATGCCAAAGCTGACCAAGAAAGACCGGCTAAAAGCACAGGAGAAATTTATGTGAATATAAGTGTTCTCTACAGGATTCGAATCTCTATTTCAACCCCATATTCAAATCATAGAGTGTGACTAATAAGCATCAGCTCGTGTGATGTTATTCAATATTTCAGTAGTTTTATCGGAACGATACGCAATGTTCTGGGCGAGAAATGAATTGAGTCGAATTTATTTGCGGTCTTTAGTCATGTATTTCTTAGGCCTCATGAGAAACGAATATGAGCACCAGTTTTTTCTGGTTTCTTTCTAAATTTTTAATTCTAGAATTGATTCTTATACGCAGCTTGATAACACTATAGTTAAAATTGTACTTTATTGCAACTACTACGAAAAATAATAATAATATACTAACTAGTTATCTAATCATTTAACCCACCTTAGAAATGTTTTTCTTTGCTTGTTATAAAGGCTGAATTCACTCAGGATTTCTAAATAATTCGCGAGGGAAGCAACGTTGCACAGTTGTCAAAATGCGCTCAAAATTCCTTATTTATTTAAATCATAAAAATTAATAAAATAACCCAAATTAGTGAAGAATACTAATAAATATATAATTAGATGTATTCAGTACTAATGATGAATTTGCAGTATTTGAAAGTCTGAACTTATATGCAAATAACATTATTATACAATAATGTGATTGTATAAAACTGCCTACACCTGCCCACAGGAGTATAAAACAATGGCTTTTATGGACCGGCTTCTCTTCAAGAAATAAATACATGTCAGTCTTCTTGTATGTTGATTCAATTCTACTTTCCAGCGAATTCAGCACATTTAAAATCTTTGCCATTATCTCTGTAGCATCTGATTATGTATTTTTTATTTTTTTGGTGTATGCTTATATATGTGTGTGTTCCTCTGTATAGGGTATGGGTACTTGTTAAATTCCTATCAAGGAAAGGGCGCAGAGCAGGGTGGGGATTGAAACTCAAGTATAATAAGGATATAATTATAATTTTTATATATTTTTTTTCTTTGCAGTAAGTATTTTATTGTTTTTCTACATGTACGGTACAATTTTATGTATTTTGGAATTATCTAGGTATGTATACTTGGTGTTATGGTAATGATGTATAATATTGTACATCATGCTTAAGTGCTATCAGCCTTAATATTGCCATGTAAAATAAAAGTCGAATAAAAATAACAATAAAACACAAATTACTTGCACAAGGACTAGGTAAAATAATCTTGTGTTCTAAATTATTAATTTTGCTAATATATTTAAAAAATAATTCCCAGCTATGTTGCCAAATAGCATACTCAGGATAATACTTTAGATGTATGCGTCCAGTCTATTCAACTCCATAAAAGATAAGTCTTGCTACATAGATATGGCAGAGTTAGCAGCTAGTTACTAATGATTTTAGTGTGACATACATACATTGTTTCTTTCTTGCTGTCCTTCATTCGGTCCTCCTGCGAGAATACTTAATAGTAACAAGTAAGACACTTTATTTACCTTCCGTGAAATGCAATTTTATAAACGTTTTGAAACATATAGTGCCAATATTTTTTCACATATCCCTTCTAATATTGTCCTTCCAACGACGTTTCGGTCTTCCCAACGGTCTCTTTCCCTCCGGCTTTCCGACTAGGATAGAATATAATCTTCGTGTCTTCCCATCCGAGCTACATGGCCTGCCCAGCTTAGCCGTCGCGATTTCATTATTCTTACATCTGGTCAATTATACAGTCCGTGGAATTCTTCATTATGCAGTCTCCTCCATTCTCCAGTCATCTCGTCCCGTTCTAGCCCGTATATCTTACTCAAAACCTTATTTTCAAACACTCGTAATTTATGTTCATCTGCTAGGGTCGTACTACAATTTTCTCAAACGTAAAATATTACCGGCAGAATAACCGTTCTGTACATTTTCAATTTCAATTTCCTTGTTATCAATCGCGATGTTAGGAGCGTTTGGATTGAATATAAACGTGCGTTGCCCGATACTAAGGATTTTTTATTTCTTCCGTGACCTCGTTTTTGCTTGTTACGTATGCTCCTAAATATTCAAATTTGCTTACTTTCTCTATGATCTCCTCACCAATAATTATGTTTCTATTTCCTTCATTCCATGTGTTTCGGCTTGTTATCATGTATATCTATATTTACTTATAGATCTATTTGATCGCACGTTTCTTCTAATTACAAATTTACTCGGTATTACTTTGCAGTGCATCCTATCGTCCCCTACTGAATCTACATCATCCGCGTATACGTACAGTTGATTCAAACCATTTAATGATAGACTCTTTTTGTTCTCTTTAATTTTTATAGTATTAAAATGGATAAAACTATCAAAAATGAAGGATGTGCCATGCAGTTACGGATTCACCACATTAAAACGGAGCAATAAATTGCGTCCACTGAACTCAGATCAGTTTGTTCTATGTGCCTGCATTGAGGCATTGCTGGGAATTCTAAGAACGAAAAAAGCTAACCAATTATAAAGACCTGCCAATTTTAGTCACCAGATTAAAAACGACCTCTGGACTAAAATTTGAAATTATATTTTCTTTACGTGCTTTGATGGAGACACAATGCTTCGTTACAAAGGTACGGACAGGCGGACAAACTGATGTTAAGGGAGAACATTTTTTTGTTGGGGTCTAGTTAAAAACGAAAAACAGGAAACATTTTTATGCGGTAGAATATGCAACAATACAGGACAGTGTAGGCTCAACCATTAGTGAATAACATGATAAATGCAATGGAAAGTTACTTTTTTTTAACTCTCAATGCTAAGTTTTCAATCGAGGCAATTACGATCCAACAAGAATGCAATGTGATGATATCATCTTTATGACATATTTCAATGAAAAAACGTAAAGCTTTTCAAAACTTAATTTAACATGTTTTGCTCTTATTAACTGAATGCACTTTATGCGTAATGAGGTGTGTTAGTATCAATACATAGGTCTCTTGGGTCGTTACTTTACCCATATAAATATGAACCCATTTTGCAAAGCAATATTCCAGTAAATTAAACAAATTAACAACGTTGTTTCCTGATTTGTCATATAAGCAATAAAATTCTGAAAGCCATGTGAATGATATTAGCAAAGCATGTTTAAGCTTGTTAATGCAAACTAATATTGAAATTATAGAATTAGCTGACGTGTTACTGGAAAATAATAAAAATATGAAAATAGATATATTTTCATTTTTCATAGTAATATACAGATAAAATTCTAACACGACTTGCCGTCAGTGAGTTGAAGAGAATTGAAACCATACGCAAATCATTCAATTGACAAGAGAAACTAAATGAAATGTTTATTTAACGTGAAGAATAGGTGTTTGTTCAACATTGAGCCTTATTTTCCTCTTTATATCCCTGTATTTTACCGCCTAAGTTTCTCTCAGGTGTGACGAATCATATCCCTCGCAAGCACAACTTCCGGGAAAATGGCATAGCTGGCAGTTCTGGACTAATATTCAGGTACAACTAACCAGATGTCACTAAGAGAATCCCTAGAAAAGTTTTAGTTAACTTGTTAAGGTACACGGTGTTAGCACGGTTTTCAAGACTCCTCTACCTTGCAGTGCTAAACCATAATTGAAATGTATATTTCTAAAAGGCCATCAGTCTAGCAGTACAAGTTTGTGGGAAATTGTGAAAAACGTTTTAGAATGAAAAATATCGGCTTATCCCATAAGTAATGTTGTATTTTTGCACGGAGGGAAAGAGAGATAATTGGAACACTACCATTAGCCACGAAAATAGTCTCCATCGGACTCCACATCATTCTGACACCTGTTAACTTGTTGTTGAATCCCCCGCTGAAAGAAGTTACCGGTTTGGAGGGAAAGAACTGCGTCGCTGTTCGTCGCACGTTATTCTCATTTTGTAGTGTTTTCCCGGAAAGCTGGATTTGCAGGCTGCGAAAACGACAGTAGTCTGTTGGTGCAAATTCTGGTGAAAACTTTGGGTGGGGAGTTTCTCCTAGCCACATCTTAGTGCAGGTCCTACTTGCCGTGTGTGGGCGCGCGTTATCGCCGTGAATAAACAAAGCCTTGCGATTAACCAGAGCAGGACCTTTCTCTAATAATGCAGTCCGTAGGCGCTCTAGTTGCTGACAGTAGACATTTGCATTGATGGTCTGGTTACATGGCAAGAGCTCAAAATTGATTATCCTACGGATATCTCACCTAACACTCAACATCAATTTGTATTGGTGGATATCCTGTTTTGGCACAGTTTGTGCGCCCCTCCTTTTGGTACCCTTTGCATATAATGTTATGGTAGAGGACCCACTTTCGATCCTATGTTACCATTCTGTCAAACAGCGGCTCACATCTGAGACGGGTAAGCAGGGAATGTAAACTCGCTGCTGCTGCTTCTGTTGAGACGTCAACGAATGGGGTACCCATTTTCCGAGTTTCGACACGTATCCAAGGTTCTGCAGATGACGATGAACGGTCGAATGGGTGACATGGAGTTTGCTAGCCAGTTGTTCAAGAGTTTGCCTTGGCTTTGCCTCCACCGCTACTCGCAGGGCACTCTTCTCTTAGCTTATCGATGAGGCTGTTGTCCCCAGACTGAAACCTCTGGAACTATCGCACATTCGCAGAACCTTGTCCACATACAACATTGGTATTTCGTGCCGCTGCGAGAAATTGATTTGTTCGTCCTATTTTTATACCAATTCGTGTATCTATAACTGTATTTTCTGAAACACTGCAAAAGTAAAAATAGCCAAATTAGTGACTGATGCTCCCTTAAAAATATACGAATCAGTTATATGCTACACCACAGGAATTGGGTAGTGCAGCAGATCAATGTGGTGCTAATAACACCACGATAAGAACTTAATAAATACGCTGTCTGACTAATAACATAATTAGGTCATTTTAGGTACGTTAGTAGTCTGTTTGCAGTACAGGCCATCTCATGCAGCGCTATTAATATCTCAAATACTTCGTACTCCGAGAACATTGGCTTTGATCAATACAAAATAAAAAGCACATAAAAGAAATACTTCAACCACATATAATCATTGAGGCAACATCTAAATTCGATGCATTTGTTTGTGCAATTAATGTTAGAAGAACTAGACATTTCTAGGTTCCTACAACCTACATTACTATTGATTTATATATATTTATTACTAATTGTCTTCAGATTTCAGGCAATGTGTAATTTTTTTCTTGCCGTGCAAGTATCAGTCTTTCAGGTTGAAAAGTTTTTCGAAACAAAACTATGTTAAATTTTATCACTGATCTTCAAAAACCAAGATCATTCACGAGATTTTAGTCCTTGAAAATAATTAAGAAATTCGCCTATAGATGTATCTCTTTATTCATTGCATTATGAATGTGGTACACAGAAACACACACGCTCAATTCACAACAAAATGAATCATGATAAATATGGGTGAACCAGTAAAACGTTATCTACTGTTAAGAGCAGAAGTGCTTTTGTTGTTAGTCATGAAACCAAAAAAAATTATAGCTATGTTGGCATGGAGTTCCCCGTTACTTGAGAACTTTCTTCCTATATCCGTGTTTTAATTTCCTTTTATGAAGTTTGTAAGTTCAAGGTTTGTTTTAATTCAACATTTTTGGATTAGACAGGAATATTTTTGAATGAAATGGTAGTACGATTAAGAACTTCAAGTGAAACTTAGTTTAAAAAACAAACATTTTAGTTAAAATAAGCAACTACATATACGTATTTTATGCGAAATATATAATTTCTTTTATTCATCTCGAAACATAATAACGGAATACCACAACGTGTCATTTAAATATGTCTCCTCTCTCTCTCTCTAAAATTTTGCATAATATTTGTTTGGATGTTATTAAAATTGGAGAAGTTTTGATTGAAAACATTTTCTGAAAGAAAAATGAGAAAAGTAAAAGCGTTCCTTGCTGGTTTATTTCTTCGTTGTATCTTTTGTCCGAATTGTTAAAATATCCTTTACATATGGAAGTTATACATCGAAGTGGCAGCGACATAAACAAACAAATTTAATCCCAAAACTCATTTCATCTTTCAAAATAGAAATTAAGCTAAATAAAACCCAACTTTGAAGTAAACAAGGAACCAGATATATTACAATATATTTGTAAAATTCACTACAAGATAGAATATAGTTTTGTGCATATGTTCTAAACTGCCTGATATATGAGAAACACTCATATCCATTAAACGAAGAATATTTCGACGTTTTCTCTACCTCCAGTTGTGCGTAGTCTGCTTTACAAATACTCGTGAGCTTTAGGTCGTTAATAGTTGACGTCGCTTGTTCGAGAATCTAAAATATATACCGTATTTAACCGCATCTAATGCGCACCTCAATTTTAAAGGACTTGAAATAAAAATAAAAGGTTTACAGGCAATTCTAATACGCAGCTGCAAATCAGGTGTAAAATTTATCGTAATTTTACCGTAATTATACAACAATGGCATCCCAGGTGAAAAAAACAGTGGTCTTACAGAAATGTAACACAGGCGCCTGTTTTCCCCTTGAAATTCGAATATGTTGTCGGGATAGACGGAACCCCGACTAGTAGTTGGGAAATAGTTGGGGAAAGGTCAGCGCCGACCCATAAGTGACTTTTGGTCGTCGGGCCATTTTCCGGCGGGGTCGCCGTCGATCCCGCGACTAGGAAGGAAACCCCATTTAGTTCCACCGGACGAGCTGATTCCTTGTCGATTTTTTTCAAAACCCAACGTCGGCCCCACCTTCGCCGACCAAATACCGCCATCGGACCGACGTCTCCTGGCTTGATGGGGAGTTAAAGCTATACATTTTAGTGTTGTTATTATTATCGACATTACAATGTACAGTATCAGTAACCTTATATGACAATTGATTTATGTTATTACTTTTTACATAAACAAAGGGTTTATATTTTTTCTATTAAAATGCAGTAAAGTGAAAACAAAATAGTATACGTTTTTAGTAATGCTTTAAAGTTTTTATTAACAGCAATACATATAAAAATATAGTATCGATAGTATACACTGACATATGATAGGGTAAACCAAAACAAAATACGAAAGTTCGCAAAGCGAGGAACAACAAGCAACAAGGTAGCCCGAACAGAGTTCAAGCACAAGCAGAACCTAAGCAGAAATTCTAGTTTGCGTAAATACGAATCTAATGAGGCATCAATTCTAACGCTCACCCCGATTTTGGGGATTGAACTTGACTGAAAAAAAGTGCACATAAGATTCAAGTAAATACGATACGTACATCATGATACAACGTTGACTAGAAAACTGGTATGTTCTAACAACATGGTCTGTCATGTGTTGCTGTCTTGTCGATGTAATAGTATTCCACAAGTACAGACGTATTGACTATTCGCAGGTGTATAATATATTACAGAGCATGTTATTACAACATTCCAGTACTCTAGTCACGTTTTAGTATTAAGTATATTTTTTCTTAGTGTACAACTGCATAAAAATAAAGTAGATATCCTAACTCTACTCTCTACATTTTTAACTTTGAACTACAGTATTTTAAATTTCTAGAACAATTTTAACTATGATTTCAACGCACGCCATTGCAGACTATAGGACGCAGTCTACTCCGAAAAAGAACACTATTGAAAATACACTATTGCACCATTGTTTTTGAATCATCCATTCCTCACGAACACTTCATTTATTATGTATAATGAAAACCTTTACGTGTCTTTCTAGTGCAAGTGATAGTCATCAATAGGTTAAGCAAATAGCATATTCCAGATGAAATGTCTATCTTTCGGAATATGTTATGTATACATTGCACAAATGTCCTCCTGGCAGAGTATTATGTTTTCTGGGCTGAATGTTATGTCCTATTGGTAAAACTGTACGTCCTAAAAGTTACTTCATACTTGGCAGTTTAGTCCTGTAAGCACGGAACATTACATAAGAACTAACCTAGTTGACTAAACTCCCAATGTACCCAGGATGTGTTAAGCAATTGAATGAGGGGCGAAGCCCATGCTCATAACGATAGAGCTACTGGGCTGAATTCTAGTTACTTTCACGGTATTCGCTCCGTGAATGAGGTAAACAATCTGTTAAAGTAAACTCATAAATTCGACTGTGAATTGAACAGATTTAATATATATAACTTACATAACTATGAATATATTTCCGGAACACGAACTCAAGACACTATTACTTAAACCTATTGTACCATCGAATAATGAACTACCACAGTATTAATAATATTAGTAAACATATAGAGCAAGGAAATAAATTGTTTCCAACTTACCTAACAACATTTGATAGAAGACAGACCGTGTGCAGATGTTATTCTCAAGGATGCCGACAAGAGCTGAACTTGGCCACGACAGTCACTACTAGATGGTAAAGTCTAATTTCAGAAACAAGATGAACCAAAGCAGAACATTGACATCTGAACCAAGGTGAACCTTCTTTCACTCAATAACTTAAGCAGGAGAATGGGAGTCGATCAGCTGGAGAAGGTAGTAGTACATCGGATGTCTCCTCAACCACAACCCATAACATTTCATATCGCTTGAACTAACGTTAATTTGCCAAGGGCCCGCAGGGCCACCAAGATCAGACTTCTGGCCATCTAAGGCCACTATCGTCCTTATGATTTTTATTTAATTATTTGATTAAAAGACAATTAAAATTTGAAGAAGGAATCGGAGAACTGAAATAAGCACAATTTATTTAATTTAATATTGAGTGTGATTTGTATTTAATTTAGAAATATTTGGAGGTATGCTAGAGATATAGGAAGTTACTAATGCACAGGAAGTGTATGTCTAATGTATAAGCCACTTTAAGAATAATTAATGTATTTAATAATTTAGGTATAAGGAATATTTTTGTTTGGATATGGGTTGAATTGCGTTTAAATGGTAGGTATTGTTGAAAGTCACTGCTGCAAGTTCGACTGAAAGCTGTAAATTGAATGCTGAAAGCTGGAAGTCCCCTGCGACAATAAAACTTGTTTGTTATATGTTAATTATTTGTTAGATGTTGTTGCTTATTTACCTTTAGTTGTTTGATTTCAAGTTTCTGATGAATGGTTGAGAATGTACAAAGAGATGTCCTTCTTCGGAATGTAGAATA
>JAGDQP010022773.1:0-12608 GCA_022664845.1 Lepisma saccharinum | reverse complement strand
ACACGCGATGCCTAAGTTTGAGTCTAACCTTATACAAGTGGAAAAATTTCAACTCGAGCTGAAGACAAAAGAACAGGACGCTCAGGTGTATAAAGATAGGACGCAACCGAGATTATATGTTTTTTCTATAGCTACTATCAAAATATACACAAATAGTCCACTATTCATATCAGCCTATATCGATATGCTTCTAGATTTCATTTCTATCCTTCCGCATTACAATCCCACCCAAGGAAGTGCTACGGGTTTTACAGCTTACAGTCGGGAATAATGTAGCATCCGTGGTGCAACCGCCGGATGAATTACTCCGACATAATTTTTTTTTTAAAAAAAAAAGACATCTGCAACAGAGACCAGCCAAATCTGCGTATATCGACTCAATTTCGGACCGGCACAGTTTTCCATACGGAAAAGGTCTTCAGTGCTGTGCAGTACGTCATGGAGCATTTGTAGTTCTAACATAAAATCCAACAAGCCACTCCAATATCAGATTAAAACCAATATGAATTCCTTCCTTTCAGAAATGGTCTTCGTAACACAAAAGAAATACAATAACATTATCCAGATAGAAGACCAGCATAGCCGAGCGGATAGAGTAACATGCTTCTAAATCTCGTCGCTGATAGGTTCTAATCCCATTCCAGGCAGTGGGAAACTTTATTCACCAAGATATATATAATAGCGAAGATAATGCAAAACCATGAACTGAATATGGACCAGCACTATTTGCAATAACGGACACGGTCTCAAGGAAATAACGGGATGACTTTTGGGGCACTCAAAAAGCCGGTTATATATGGCAGTGGTAGCCTAAATACTACCATGGTGGGAGAAATATGCCATCAGTTTAGTTTCTCTGTCGGGCCTCCAGAAGTTTTCCCCACAAGACGAGATTTAGGCATTCTCATCTCGAAAATGCCTCATTCAGAAAGTGTCTCGTCTCAAAATTATGTATGTCGTATATTATAAGAGTTCTGTCTCTTCTCGTTTCCCATGGGCATTTCTTTTTCTCGTCTCGCGGGCAACAATAGCCACCAAAGAACATCGGCAAATGGCAGCTATGCTATTAGCGGAATAGTTGAGCATTAGCATTTGTGGTGATCCGTCAGCGGTGCGGCAGCATTTGGCGGCTATATGACTGTTGGGTGCCGGAAGAGATGCGACATTAGTCTAATTTTCTAGCGAGCCGCCGCAGCCCATCGACCTTTGGCTTATGGGGAAGTGTTTGAAGTGTTCTCCATCTACATCCACACATTGTTGTTCTTGCGTCATTATATTTTGAATATATCGTACCACTTTTACGTAGCGCATGACGTACTATTTGATCGGAGTATTAAAAATTGATATATTATAGATAAAGAGAATACTTTTGCTTAAATGTACTTAACAATGTGATATTTCTTAATGCATTTCTTATCAGTAGTATTCAGGTAAACTACAAAGTAAAATACGTCAGCAAGACGAGTAGATGTATTTACGGACACAAATTTGGCCAAACGATAATATTTACTTTTGGCCCGAGCCAAAATTGCGCATTTCATCATCCGAAAAAGAATAGGCAGCATTTTAGATTACCTATAACGACGAAAAAAATATGTGCTGTAACAATCTGATAATCATCTTTAAAGGCTTGTTATTTTTAATTGATTAAAGGTAGGACAAAAATGACAATTTACGGTATATCCCAGGAAAAACAGTATGAAAACGTGTTCCATATAGCACACTTCCTATTTGAATATCATCACCCCAATCCAAGGTGGTCATCTTCAAAACACTGACCATGTCAGTTGATTAAGTCAAAAACCTTCCCGCAGTTCGATAACTCTCAGGTATTTTGGAGATATGAATTACAGTGAACTTGTAATCTAAGTAGAAGTATTTTTCCTACCTTATTTAAGGAAACATCATCACGAGAATTTACACGCTTGTAATGTAAGCCCGCTCTTTTATAATGTTCGTAGAGGTTCTTACGGATGTTTGTTTACAGCAAATTGAAAAGTAAGTTTCCAAAATCTGTAAAATTTGATTTTATTATTATATGTTTAAAATATTATCTCTATAAAATAAGTGCTAAAGCATGAAGGGATTGACACATTTAATACTGGTTAATACAGAGTGATTTCTAATTTGTCCTTTTGTTTCGTACAACAATCCTGACCTTGTGTAAGCCATTTACAGGGCCTTACAGAGCTTTAGTTCTTCGTGTTTGAAACTTTGTAGAATTTTTTTGTTAAGTTTAGCCAAGCATGTCTAGAACTTTTTTAAAATTACAGATGATCAAGTGAACTCAATTAATATGGAATAACTGAATTTGAAAAATATAAACTCTTTTAGTACACCTAAACATTCAACTTTCGATAATTTCCGTGCATTTTGAAAGTGCAAAGATGTGCAGAAAGGATATATACAACTCTATTAATAAGAGATTCTCGTAATCTACGAAAAAAAAAGATGAGCAGAAAGAGCGGTGTTGAAAGTGGGATCGATATCGATGACTTAACCAACTGACTTACCTGTGAAGTCTGTTTCCTTCTCGGTAAATATTGAAAAAGTTTGATATGCAAGTGAAGAAGCTTGTTATTATCAAAATATTGTGAATAAATAGATACAAAAAGTACGTAAAAAGTGCATAAAGGAAGTATGTAAAAATATATAAGAAGTTTATAAAAATTATATGAAAGTACATGAGGTATATAAGAGCTACAAGAAGTTTGTGAAAAGTAAATATAATTATATAAAAGGTACAAGAATTATATAAAGTACAAGAAGTATGTAAAATGTACATGAAGTATATAAGAAGTATAAGATACTGTATATGTAAAAAGTATATAAGAGCTATAAAAAGCATATAAAAAGTACAAGATGTATATAAAAATTTCAAGAACTATATAAAGTTGACATGAGAAAGAAGTGCACAACAAATGTACAACATTATCCTTCAGGAAGGCACGATAAAACTTCTTCAGGTCCAAAAGGTTCATGAAAAGTGTTTTTTTTTTCACTGAGCAGTGAAGGGGTGATTACAGGGGAAAATCCTAAGTACTTTTGCTAACAGAAAATCAAGCTAGTTATGAATAAAAGGTATGAAATAGTGATACGCGCCATTAGTAAAAATGCAAACCATGTACGACCTATATGCAAGGTGAAAAACCTGTCAAGTTTTCTTGCCATAGAACAGAAGAGATTAAATCATAAATAAACTTTACAAAGAAATAACAAGTTCTTTTCCTGCAAAACTTCGCTGTACGTTTCAACATGAGAGTAGGGTTATATCAAATTGTATCAAAAGCTATTTTAGTCATTTTACTTATTACAATAGTTGGCAATTCTGCTGTGGATGTGTAGAGAAAGGGCAACTCATGTTAGCCATTGATCCGGGCGAAGTGTTCTCTCGTCAAGAACGGCGGCTCAAGTACTTTATTGAGCTCTAAGGAAGAAGAAAAGGAAGATTGTCGCCCTTTGTTTTAGCTGTAAAATTATCAGCATATTATAGGCCATTTATAACTCCTGAGTGCTATTGTCAAGTTTCGAGAGAGTTTTCCCTCCAACGAACAAGTTACAAAAAAATGAAGAACGAAATTCATTGCCAGTTAGGATTACTAACAATATCCTCTTAGCAACTTCACGCAATCTCGTTCAAAAGCAAAATAACTATTTGGGGCATTTCCAAGCGCAAAATAATACGAAACAAATGAATGCTGTATTAGCTCAGTAGCTTTATTGTGTATCTTCATTCGCCCGTAAAACTTTTGTTGCTCCAAAATATTTATGAAATTCTATAGAAATGGGATCCTTTTTCCTGTTAATGTTTTACAGTCGCCAAGGATTCTGTTGTTTCGGTAACAAAGTAACTCGATTTGAAGTTACACGTTCACGTGAAAAGTCTGGCATATTAAGTAAGCATTTTTCTTAGCGAAGTCATTGTTGTACAGAAAAGTTGTAAAAACCGTATAGGGGTCTATGCTCATTACTCATGCGTTGCCTGCTCTTTTTCACAAAAAAATTAAACACAGATTTCCAGATGTTGATACTATAGGCCTACGGGTCTTTCAGGCATATAAAAATAAAAAGACATTAAAATGTTATAAAAAGGTAGATGAGAATAATTATATGCTTTGTAGAGTAAATTCAAAATTACTACGTGCATACATACGGCCCCCAATCTCTACCTCAACCTGGATAGTGTAGAGTGTGTTCCTTCTTAACTGGAAGGAACACACACTACACTATCTAGGTTGGGAGTTCCCAAAGATTTTTGTTTCACGGCACCGCAAGTCAGAAGGTAGACCTATGTAATACTTGCAATCCTCAGATATTATAGCTGGGTTAAATTGAAATAAATACAATTTAAAATTTATAAACATTTCTTAAAAAGTACAAAATGATCACACAGTTTGAACAATCATATTACCTAAGAAACAAATTGTCATTAATGGAACAGGTGACCTTGTCCATTGCACATCTTAAATTATTTTGGTAGCAGTATCAAAATGAGCACAGCCCATGCCATTTTTTTTCACACGCTGATTCCTGCACTATACTTCCTTTTTGTAACATCAGCCGCCGAAAACCCACCTTTACACAAATATGACGTCGCAGATGGAATTCAGATTTGCAAAGGTTTACCACTTACAAGTAAACCTAGGGAATTGTAGACACGCCTATTTGCTTGAAATTCCGAAAAAGTATAGTGAAAGTGAAAATATTTGGAGCCCCGCTTTCCGTTTTGGCCCATAAAACAATTTACAATTGTTTTAACCAATCTTCCACCTGCAAATCACGAAAAATGATAAAGCTCATGACTAAATTAAAATTGTCAAAACTTCGTCAATTTTCTTCTGATTTGCATGCATTTTCGTAAATTGAAGGGGGGAAACAATCTTCTACAAGAATGACAAATTTAATGTGTCATTACAGCTTATAGTGAAACCTACTTCCACACCGATTCGGTTATGGTGAAACAGCTTTTTCAAGGAATTTCCTAGTACAATTCCCATGTACTAAAATATATTCGCCATATATTGACAATATATTACTAATATATGGCTAATATATTTTATTGCTAATATATAATATTTTGAAAAGATATATTGACATATTACTAACGACCATTTTACTAAATTAAAAAAAAACATTTCTTGTTCCATTATTATTTTGTATTTCGAAATGTTAATTTAAAATCTATAAGAGCAGTTTTTGAATTAATTATATAATATAGCAATTGATATTTGCGTGTACAAAAACTTCGCGTCTTTACAGCGTCGTTTCACGTTGTTGTGTATTGACAGACATTATCATTAAATAATAATTTGAAAATTGCTAAATTCTTATTTATTGTACATACACTGAAACTTTGATATACGAGATAAAGGTATAAATTTGTTTACAGTATTCCCAAACTTTTAGTAATAAGACAAATTAACATTATACTGTACATCCTCACTTGTACATATACAAATACTTCATTTTTGTTGACATTTACATATTATGTTTTAGTACATGAGTATAGATAGTACCAGGGAATTGTTTGGAAAAGCTATTTCATCATAATCGAATCGGTGGGGAAGTAGGTTTCACTATAAACTGTAATGACAAATTAACCTTGTCATTCTCTCAGGTCTTCTCAACCTGGGGTTCGCGACCCCTTAGGGGCGCGCGTTTTGTGTGCAAGGGGGTCGCGAGGGAAGGTGAAGAAATAAATTTAACTAGGATTTTGTAGGTCAAAACTAATAAATTTCAAAGAAAGTCTTTTATTTTTGCATGCTGTTTTTAATAATTACTAAAGATAATGTAATTTGCTGAATAGTTTTGGATAATATAATTAGCATATTTATTATTAATACAGGAAATAAACTTATGTTTTGTAATGAAAAGCAAATATTACGCAAAATAAAATAATTGCGGGTCGCCGACTAGAAAGCATGGTGAAAGGGGGTTGCAGGGTATAAAAGGTTCAGAAACGCTGTTGTATAGGATTGTTTTCCCTTCAATTAAAAACAAATCGTGCAAATCGGATGAAAATTGACAAAGTTATGACAATTTTAATGTAGTCATGAACTTTGTCATTTTCCGTGATTTGCAGGTTAAAGATTAGTTAAAAACAACACTTGTAAATCGTTTTATGGACCAAAACGGAAAATGGGAATCCGAATATTTTCACTTTCACTATACTTTCCCAGAGTTTCAAGGAATTAGGCGTGCCTGCACTTCCCTAGGTTTACTTGTTAGCAGCAGATATTCATCTTTTATCGATATCCAAAACTGTGCTAATTATGTACTGCCAAAGTTTGTTTGTCTTCAGTTTATAGTCACAAGATTGCTCAATAAGAGTTTCTTCTACAGAAATAAATTCAAATGTTGCTGTGACTCTGAGTTGGTCTAGAATCCATGCAATATGTCGATATTATCCTCTTCAAACTATTTCCAAACCAGTTGATAAGTTGTGAAAGGTACTCTTCCAAAACAGATTTTTAGCTAGAGTGATCAAGTTTACTGGAGATAAAAAAAACCTGTAACAATAGGTCCAGTAAGCAGGAAACCTCTCGGACAATTTAAAATAGGCATGCACGTATTACCTCCCTACAATACAGTTTAGCAATACCAGTATAGTTGGATTTACCAGTTTTTTTTTTTTACAGTTCAAGCACTCCAATTGTTAGTGTTATAAACCTATTCTGAAATGACTTATCTCTGATTCCGGCTCGATTATCTTCGGTTCGATTCCAGCTCCTGTTATGTGGGCTTTGTGGTGGACAAACCATATGCATGTGCTTTCTCGAAGTTCTCCCATTTCCACCCACTTTCTCCCTTTCCACGAATTCTTCCATCCATTCGGCCTGAGTTAAAAGGTGCCTAAAGACCTTAAAATAAACTTTCAATTCAATACCAAAATATTCATGAACATTAGTCAACACCATAGAAACAATACTGTACATTCTCCAACGATTCCTGTTGTCAGTGTTGCCTTCTCATTTCAAATAGTGAGGTCGGAGACCGTGGGTTTCAGCTAGTTTATGTTCATTGATGTTTAGAAATCACGACCCTGGCATATGATCATAAATTAAGAGAACTTAGAAATAAGGTATTCAGAAAGATGTGCACCAAAATCTGACGAGATCACCAGAAACTGGCTGCATAATAAATAAATCCACTGACCATTTGATTCACAGTCTACGTTGAACGAAATGAAATGACGACGGCTAAGATGGGCAGAAAGAGTCCCTTGAGAAGAGAGAAACATCATTCGAATGACAATATTAAAGGAATTTTCGAGAGGAAGATGTTCGTGATGAGAAGTGGCTTGACCCTGCCCAGGATAGAATTCAACGGCGAGCGTTCGTTACTATGACGATGAACTTGGGAATTCAGCGTAAGTAATGGAGTTAGTTAGATCCATGTGGAGAAATATTTGAAAGCAAGTTCAATAGTCTTCATTCCCTCCTTTGTTTTCAGTTTTTCCTTTATTATTTCATAGTACCTCATAAGCCATAACAGAATTCCAGAGAATTCGGTTATTTGGATCTCAGAGAATCGGACATCCGAAACTTGGACCTATGATCCAGAACCTTACTCCGGATATTCTCAATTCGGAACCGGATACCTCAAAACTTAGATGCTAATATCCATACAATTTGGCGTCCTACAACACAGCAAAATTAAGAAGGTTCGTTAATACATCTTTTAACACAACAAAATATGTTGAAAGTTATGTGGTGTCAAAAATTAATATTTGATTTGATTTCATAGAAGCATAGCACAAGCGTATATACCCTATGATATGCCTGGAATATTTGTCGTAAAATATGGATTTTTCCTGGAGTTATCCTGGAATTTCTTTTCCTCGTATTTATAGATGGAATCTGTCAATCTCACCGTGGAAATTTTCCCGGACCGTTTAACCTTTACAGCATCATACTACGACATTAAGTACAACGTTTTATTATGCTCATTTAAATATTTACTAACTGGAAATATATTATGAGTATTCCACATATATTCCTTCATTATGACAAACATTATACTCATTGGGCAGAATAGTGGTATATTTACAATACTGCTTGAATATTTCTGAATTAATGCGAGTTAAAGTGGAATATTCCTGGAATATATGGTCCCGTGTGGTATTTGAAAAAATCCTGACAAACTGACGAGACTCCCCAGTAGTACACATACGTGTTTGCATCGTTCATTTTTGGTTCATTTCGTTGATTAACCGTTATCGGTTGAAAAAAAATAAGTTTATTTTTAAATCATATTTTAACAAAGACGTCATTGCGTTGATAAGACGTTATACAACGTGTATTCAATACGTTATATTCAACTATGGTATAATAGATTCTGTGTAATGCATTTCTTACGAATGTTACGTCAAAAATATAATTACAAAGTAATTGATTGACACAATCTAATTTTGGTGATGTGCACGTTGAAAACAGATTGAATTTTAGACTATATCGTTGATACGACGTTAATGTGACGTACTTTCAACTATCATTTATACTATGTCCTAGATTTTGTTTCACATTTGTATTTCTAAGTTAATTGCTTAAACATTATAATTACAAGCAAATATAATAAAAGAAAACACGATATTTTCCGTCTTTTCATTTGCATGTTGAAAACAGGTTGAATTTTAAACTTTATTTCAACTAACATTTAATTTCTACGATATAGTAAAATAGTCTGTCCAAGTGGATTCTTGGATAAGTGGTCAACGCGTCGAACTACTAACGAGAAGTGTAGAACGTTCCTGTGTTCGAACCCCACAGCAGCCGCTCGGATTATTTACTGTTGGAAAATTAACACCGTATATCGTGATAAAAGAAACGGATAAAATAAAACTAAATGTGTGTATACCGATAGACGGAATTCATGCTCTGTTTAGGCCAAATAAACAAATTTTTTCATCGTTTCTTCTCAACCGTTATTCAACGGCGAATAAACCGTTGAACAGGGGGACATTTCGGTACATTTACAACGTTAACATAACGTTTCGGTACTAACGTTTAATCCACGTATTTTCAACGTCTGTGTGCTATTGGGGCTGTTACGTAGTAGAGCAATTCGTAACTTTACTCGTAAATTTTATACCGAGCAATTCTTTGGAGCACTTGTTTACTATAATGTATTCCACGATTCATAGAAAGTGGCCGAAAGAAACCTTCTACAAATCTGAATGATTAAAACTCGTAGAGTCTGGCAACACTGACCGAACACAGCTACCAGACTTAGAAGGTGTATTCATCCAGAGGTGTCAATAACTCGCTTCGAGTCGACTCTTACTATCTGCTCGATTCGAGTCGAGTCAGCGCTCAGAGGCTGCTCGAGTCGAGTCGGAATTTAAAGAGACTTGGGTCGAGTTCAGTCGGTGCTCACTATCTGCTCGAGTCGAGTGGAGTCGTGCCAAGTCGCTCAGAGAGACTCACGCTGCTACTCGGTTTGAGTGAATCGACCTCGAGCGGTGACTCAACTCAAGGGTTAGACTTACCGCTTGAGTCAAGCGCATTGATATCATTTCTACCCATCGGTCATTTCACTATGAATCGCTGTTTACTTCGTGCAGTTGCTTATAACATTAAAAAAAATAGAGCTTGTTATTAAATTCGGAGGCGGTCGACAAATTGCTAAATTGCATTTGCGTGAAATGATATAAAATCTGTAATTTTGCAACAAATTCGCTTATAACTTACTGACTTACTAACCCTATGGCATACGAAACTCGCAAGTTCATCGCCGCAGTAACAAACGTACGCCATTGGACTCTCTTCTGGGCAACATCAAGCCACTTTTCATCACGAACACCTACTTCTCGCAGGTCTTTTCTAATATTGTCCTCCCAACAACGTCTCGGCCTCCCCAACGTGCTTCCCACCAGGATAGAATATAATCTTCGTTTTCCCCCATTAGAGCTACATGGCCTGCCCATCTTAGTCTTGGCGATTGCATTATTCTTACAACATCTGGTGAATCATACAGTTTGTGAAGTTCTTCATTATGCAGTCTTCTCCATTCTCCAGTCATCTTGTCCCGTTTCGAACCATATATCTTTCTCAAAACCCTGTTTTCAAACACACGTGATTTATGTTAATCTGCTATAGCCGTATTCCAACTTTCGCAACCGTAAAGTATTACCGGCAGAATAACCGTTCTGTATATTTTCACTTTCAATTTCCTCGACATTAATAGTGATGTTAGGAGTTTTTGGACTGAATAGGAACTTGCGTTGCCAGATACTAAGCGACTTTTTATTTCTTCCGTGACCTCGTTTTTGCTTGTTACATATGCTCCCAAGTATTTAAATTTGTTTACTTTCTCCATGATCTCATGGCCAATTATTATTTTTATTTCCTTAATTCCCTGTGTTTCGACTTGTACAATGTATTTTGTTTTATCTATGTTTTCCTGTAGACCCATCTCATTGCATGCGTCTACTAAGATATTGATGTTACTTTGTAGTGCATATGTATTATCCCTTATTAAATCTACATCATCCGCGTATACGAACAGTTGATTCAAATCATTCAATGTCATTCCCTTTTTGTCCCCTTTAATTTTTAAAATCACATATTCTGACGCAAAGTTAAACAGTAGTGGTGATAAGGCATCACCTTGTTTCAATCCGTTGCGAATCTCGAAACTTTCTGAAATATTATAACCTATACGTGCTCTGTTTATGGGGTTGCTGAGACACATCTTCACTAGTCGAACAAGTTTTTTCGGAAGTCCAAATCTCATCAGGATACTGTATAACTTTATCCTTTCGATAGAATCATATACTTTTTAAAAGCAGTGAATAGCTGGTGATCAGTAACATTGTATTCCCATTTCTTCTTCAAAATTTGTCTCAAGCCAAAAATCTGGTCCAACGTGGATCTATTTCTTTTAAATCCACATTTTTGATCTCCAATTATTTAATCTAACAGAATATGTTATCAGTACAAAACCCCGTTTGGGGTAAAAGGAAGAGTGACGCAAGAATTCTACGCACAAAAGAAGTGATATCTATTTTGAGAGTGACTTTCTTTGTGTCACTATGGCGAAAGTATTGCTTTTGTAATAAAATTAAGAGACAGTATCCTTCCGCCATAGTGACACAAAGTCACTTGCAAAATAGATATCACTTCTTTTGTGAGTAGAATTCTTGCGTCACTTTTACCCCAAATGGGGATTTGTACTGATATAACTTATTTTGTAAGGCTGCCTATAAAAAAAATTAAAAACAAATACAGTAATTTGAATTAAAAGCTTTTTTTTTTAAAAAAAAAGAAAATATTGTGTTCCTCAGCGTTTGAACTTCCGAACTTACACAATTTTCTTTTTTTTTTTAAAAAACCGCTCGACCGGGGTTTAAACCCGCGAACCCACGCGGCGGAGTCAAGAACGCTAATTATTAGGCTACCGAGGCTTCGCTCTTGCAGTGATGGAAACATATATTTATTGGAAACGGACGGTGGTCTACAAGGACTCCTGTCTTGTAACAAAGAAAAGTATTTCCTGCTTCTAAACGTGATTTATAGCATTCTGAGTATATTGCAACAAGTCAGTAAATGTTGAATGATTTTGTTGAAGGCTATTGCCTATAAAGCACAGTTTGTTTCGATTAAAGGACGAGGTGGATAACCGATAATGTGTAGCATTTTTTTCTCATAGCAACAAGGGGCAGGATGCAATCCCGCGCAAAACATGCATTTATATTCTTGACAGAAAATACATTTTAAATTACTCACCACGGAACGTGGAGGTTAGATAAAATTAGGTACGGTCATGTATCTTTACATTTTTCTCCTTTATGTCATGCCCAGATGAGTGGAGCAGCGGCGGAGAGTGTTCTCCGTACGGGCTGGTATTTAAAAAGTGGCACTTGTCACTATGACGGAAGGATACAAGATCGATTTTGCTCCATATCTCGAAAACCGTAACTCCTATAAAAAATCTAAGCTTGGATTTACCCCCATTCTCAAGGGGGCCCGCACCCCTAAAATCCCCCGGTACCACCCATTTGGGACTAAAACAAAAGACGCACGGAATGACGGACATACCTTTCTATCATTTGTGAAAATTTTGTGATTCGGTTAAAAAAGTCGTAACGTTTGAACCGCTCCACCGATTTTAACGTATGATACACTGTTTGAAACGTATTGAAGCGTAGAATAAGATCCAGTAAGTTTCGGCCGCCTAAATGGTCTGGGGTCAGTTCTATCCTAAAAAATGTGAAATTTTGATATTTTTTTCAAAGCGCCCTACAGGGTCCCAGGGAGATCCTACCGACCCAATTTTTTTCTTGTATCTTAGTATTGAAAACAGCTTTCAAATGTAAGTTCAAGCATCAAAATCGGACTTATACTTCGGTAGATCCGAAACTAACTGTATACTATCTGAGTGCCGCTAACAGTGTCCTTTTCCAGCGTCACTCGAAGAACTGCCGTTCTTCATGATACTTAGGGGTGTTAACAGAATATTACTTAATACTTTGTAACATGTTGGGAGTGATGAGTTTCCGAGATAATTATTAGTCAGATTTATCGTCTTTTTTGTAAATCGGAAATATTATAGAGGTTTTCTATTCCTTTGGAAGCTCCTCCTTTCTCCAGATAGCACTTATCAATTTA
>JAGDQP010022772.1:2584-30013 GCA_022664845.1 Lepisma saccharinum | reverse complement strand
AAATATAAACGAACCTAATTCGTCCAACACTCAATAGTAACATATCAAATATATTAAAGCAAGAGATATACTTCCTAACTGTATTCAATAGTTAATATGCAGGAAGTAATTACACACAGTTCTTCATTAATCAGCTACGACCGCAAGGACCATTGTTCCTTCCAAAACCGATGCCGTATTTTTTACGAATAACGTAAAAATGTATTTTTCCTTTACGTTTGGAACATGAATTTGAATTTATTTATGACCCTTAGGCATCAGTGGCTCAGATCGGAACAGGGGAGGGAAAAGGATGCGGAAAAAGTTAGCTAGGGCCTAAATTGAAGGTACCTTCCCAGCGTTTGCCTGTTACGCCTGAAGAAATCGTTGATAAATCTCAGTCAAGATGGTCGGTCGCTGGTACCGAGGACCTCCGAATACGAAGCCAACGCTCTTCCAACAGAGCTACGGCCACTCGGTTGTTTGGAACATTCTGACAAAATATTTATGTAAAGAAACGTGCAGTTACGTTCATTGGTTTGGATTTATCAAACAATGGACTCGAGCAGTAAAAAACGAGTAGACGTAGTTCAGTTAGTAGACCGTTTGCTTACTAATCGGAAGGTTCTGGAAACGATCCAAATGGTCGCCCATCGTGGCTGAGGTTTTTCCAAGTCTTTTCCTCAGTCGTACTACATACATTTCGAGATGTTCCCTTTAAAACTAGGCCCAAGCCAACTTCCTTCAAACGTCCTCTTTGATTCTATCCCGCTCTAAGCCAAAGTAGCCTTAGGACACAAATAAATTTTATACAAGCAGACAAAATCGCGCAGATGTAATTCCAAACTATTCTATATATAGATGTATTTTGTGCCTGTATAAAAATATTTGATTACCTATCTAGAATGTAATTGATCAGTGATCCAGTGGCGATGCTAACAGGGGGTTGGTAGTAAGTTGTTCTCAAGTAGCGGATGATGAATGACAAGAGAGTGAGATTTTGATCTAATTCAGATATGTTGTCAGGCATTTTCCCTATGTTGACTGCTCTCTGTCTGCACGCTCTACACACAAAATTCAGTAGAGCAAATATTTTATCTTATTAGAGCGGGAAGAAGGATCACCCTTTTGAAGCGAATTTTGCAATCGAGAAAAGTGGTTTTTAGTGAGACTCTTCCTTTGCGTACAAAATGTGATCTTTCTAGTTGGGATTTCGAAACTTTATGGGTGTAGTTTATTTTTCAAACTTGAAAAGGCGTTTCTTATCTTTTTTTGAGTGATGCGCAAAGTATCATGGTTATTGGTCAAGTTGGTTCTTCGCCATTTCTTACCGCAAAGGTTACCTAAAGACAATTCCTTCTGTGAAGTTAATCCCGTTTAGTTTAAAATGTCAAGATAACTTTTCTCAATGGCAAAAGCATACCAGAAAAGGTGAGGAATGAGATATATAACAGAAATCTTTAAACACTGATTTCAAGTACCTGACGAGGCAAAAGAGACCATTTCGAGGGTGTTCTCACTCGTGGCACTGAACGCAGGTTTTTTTTATTTTTACTATTTTTCATTCATATGAACATGACTTTTCTTTGTTACTACTTGCGAATAAATATTCCAGTTCGCTTCTTTTTATATTTTAACATTTTATTGTGTTCTTTTAATGCTCAAAAGATCAAAAAATTTATCTCAATAGATAGAAATTTATCTAAAAAAGATGACGTTTCCATCGACAAGAACTCCCATAAATCCCGTCTTTTTTCGAGTTGAAGTTTCTCATCTTTTTCTCCATGAAAATCCACTCTAAAAGAGTGGTCCCTCTTTCTGCTCTCGCAAGATGAAATATTACTCTCAACTCGAGCGGAATTACGCTCTTTGAGGTTAGTGTATTTGTGTAGCATTGACTAAAATGATTATTGGAGTGTACAAAGACAAAAATAGGAAATAATTATATTCCTAATATAATATTTGTTTTACTATTTCTAATGTAAATAAGATTAGCTTTAAATTACCTGGAGTCCGTTGTGTATGTTTGACGCTTCTCCTGAATGTGTTTTCCTAAATATTTTCTCGTCTCATGTTTTAAGTAACAATTTACATTTTTTTTCGTGTAAAGTCCCCCCCCCTCCTGTTATATCTGCGCCCGTTGGCCCGGGCCTTGTGCTTAATCCGGCCCTGGCTATTGTGTGAGGTGATAAGTTGGTCAATATTAAGAAGGGACTGATCATAGGTTAAAGTTTGAGCTCAGTGCTGGTGGAGATTCCTATGGATGAATGGGAGAAGAAGGTACGGTTAAAAGTAGGTGACAAGTTGGTGTTGTTAGTAGATATGTTGACGATTGCTTGGGGATGTGGAAGGACACATAAAGGCAGTTGGAGAAATTTGTAAAAGAAATTGAAGAGAAAGGGAAAGGAATAGAACTTTGGTTGCAAGTGGAAAAGGAAAATAGCATAGAATTTTTAGATATGAGGATAAGGAAGAAGGAAGGAAAGATATACACGGAATGGTACCAAAAAAAGTTGTGCGTCTGGGAACTATTGCCATGCTAGGCGTGATGTGGATTACTCGACGAAGAGAAACTTCATAAGCGACATGGAAGAAAGAATTAGGCTGGTCAAAGTGAAAAAGAAAACGCAGAGAAGACATAGGAGTTTTTCATGAGCAGTTAAGGAGAAATGCATATGATAAGAGGAGGTTGAAGTACAGAATGAGAGACTAAGAGACAAGAAAAAGAAGGAAGAGCGCAACAAAGGGAAAATGGAGAAGAATAGAAGAAACTGTGGTGGACGATACAGAGTATTTAAGAGAAAACAGAAGTGATAGAGAGAATGCTAAAGAAGATGGGAGATATTTCAATGTACAGAAAAAGAAGCAAGAGGCTACTGGAGGTGATAAGAGAGTAGAAAAGCGAAGAGATGAGGAGAATGTAGTGATTTATAAAATCCAGTGCAGTGATTTTGAAATGTGCTATGTGGGGGAAACCGGAAAAAGGTTAAGAAAGCGGATAAAACAATATAAAGATGATGTTAGGTTGGAGAGGGACAGGAATGTTATATACAAACATATAAGAGACACGGGACATTTAGTGGATTGGAGTGAAGTAGAAATGTTGGGACAGGAAGATAGGAGGACTGTCAGAAAATGGAGAGAAGCAAGATTTGTAAAAGTGGAAGGTGGAAAAGCGATGAACAGGAACTCGGGACTTAAAATTGATGATCACTGGAATAATTTATTAAGGAGACTTAAAATATAAATTTTATTTTTGGTGTAAAACTTAGGAATTTTTCTTTTTTAGTTTAGTGTTCCTTTATTTTTTTATTTATTTATTTGTCTGTCTTTCATTTTACTTAATTTTCTTATATCAGTTATAAATTAATTTCCACAGGACAAGGCTTATTTTGGTTTCGCATACTTAAATGTAGTAGAAACGGATAGAGAGGGAACAAGTGATTGTTGTTCATTATAAATAATTCACTTTGTGTAATTGGTACGGGATTCGCTGGCAATCAGAAACCACAGATAGCTGTCTCCCTAGAAGTTGTGGTGTTTATGTGATTTAATATGTCTGATGAAGTCAGGTTGTTAGTCAGCTGGTGAAACTGTTACACGTTTTTAGTTTTTAAATAAACCGTATTTACTTTGCTCAGCTATTATTTTATTTTACTGAAACATGTTTGAGTATACAGCTAAGGAAAATAAAGTTCAGAGTATTTTTATGCCCTAGGATTCCGAGTTATAAAGTTGTAAAATATAAGCTTCCGCTCTCCAAACGTATGCTGTTAGTCCAAATTTAACGACCGTAAATCGTAAAATAAAATTTATTTCAAAGTATTGTAGAAAATCACATTAAAATGTAGATTTAGCTGGTACATATTTACCATTTCATAAGCTTAAATTTAATTACACAAGTTTGCTGTAGGTATTTTGCATTACCTTGAAGCGAGATCAGCCTCTATTATTTTTTAATTCGTAGCAGATAAAATAAAGTATAAAAATATTTGCCGTAAAAATATTCGGTTACTCGTTACTACTAGTATTGGAATATGTAAATTTTCTGGTGCCTTAAATATAACATCTTGATATAATGTTCTTGTCATCTATTAAACTTGGACACGTGTAGCTTATATAAATCATGATAGAGTAACTTCGAGCTATTCTATCAGATGGTTTATATTTTTATATTTCATATTAGTGTTCCTATCTACTTTGTTTTTGCATTTCAGCCATGCAGTTCGAGTGGAACAGATCCCGAGGACGACATAGATCAGCTTATAAAGAAATTGAGCTACGATGAACTTAATTTATCTATAGAAATTGTTAAGCGTTTACAAAAGGCTTTACTTGACGCCGATGGGAATGAAAGGTGTGAAGGTGTGAAGAAAGAAAACAATGTGGAGATAAAACAAGAGAAGGAATCCAAAAGTATAAGAACTGACTTATGGGAGTGTTTAGAGGACCAGAAACCCCCTTCGCAGGTGCGTTGTTCCGAACAGTATTTATTTGTTATCTTCATATAAATAGTTTCCTTTCAGTTTTCTTCTCTGTTTTTTTATTCATATATTTTAGAAATTCTGTCTCATGCTAATAAGATCATTGTTTTCCATGGCCGCTTTAGAATGCCGCATTGTTTTGTCGCCCCTTAGTAACAATATAGGATTCAGTGGTTGCGCAATATATCAAGGGTCGCCTGACTTCTAAAATTCAGATTTGTGGTAAAATTAGTATCATTTTAGGCAAAATTTTGTGCATTTTACATAAATTTCACATACACAGTCAGTGTCTCCTAAATAGTCGTTAACTCCCTTCCCTTTGGCCCGAAACCAACTGCTCGAAGATTCTGATATCTTGTACCTTAAACAACTTATTTGAAATTTTAAAAACAATTTAGAAATTTGGACATGGTATGTTAGATGTGTTTTTTTACTATCCTAATTTTTATATATGTTAGTAGGTCATGAGAGATTAACATTGTGCAAGTTACAATGGAAAAAAATCACATATGCAGTATGAACCGCTAAAGTTCAGGGTCACGGATCTCTTTTGTTGCGAAAATATAAACAAGGTCTACTTCAGAATGCTATAGCTTTGTAAAGCAACATTATCCCAGGTGTGTGTTTACATACAGTGATAGTACAAGCTGATGATGACTATTCAAAAATTCTAGTGGGGGCATTGTTGCTTTCTATTATTGAATGGCAACAAGAAAGGAACTAAAATCCCTTTTTGTATGTTTTAATGTATATTTTCTCAGTTAAGCAGCAACAGGACAAAATACATTCTCGTGGAATTTTAAGTTTATGGTGAAACTAAACTATGTGGTATGACAAAAATGTGGGGTCTCAATGCTGTTACGTTGTGAGAGCTACTTGAAATTTAAAGATGTCCGAAATTTGAGATTTTTAATGGCCATTATCTCGAATTAGCATCACCGTGGGAAAGATCTGATTATACCCTATTGTAGCTGGATATGTCTGCAAATATTGGGAAAAGAGAAAACGGTGGGGTCTTCTGTTTTTATTTTCCAAGTAAAAAGTATTCTTAACATGTTGTATTTCACTGGTTTGGGGCCAGTCCATGTGAAATCTTTCAGCGTGGTTGCTCGGCCCTTCTTAAATTTATATCCAAAAGTTTCGCTCCTATCCGCTCTAACCATTTTCTCTCCTACCATGTAAAAACGCTTTTCCGAAACATAACAGCTTTTCTTTTGTTTTTGTGGGTTTCTGTCTTGGTATTCTAACATGTAAATACCTTTTTTCTACATTTTTTACCATCTTATGTATATAAAATGTTAGAAAAGGGTATATTAACTTGTATATTAAATGAAAGACAGAAATAACAATTAAAATCAAAATCAAAATGGAAATATTGGGTTTTGGAAACAATCTTTTCATATCAGCCTTCATATTCTGCTTTTCTTCAATGTACTTTTATTACTTACTGTACAAAAAGATAAATTTGGTATTCAATCCCTTCCGTGCAAAGAAACACTCTGAAAAACGGCATTGATTCTATTTCGATAATTACATTTATATACTATTTTGGCCACTTTGGTTACTTTCTAGGATTTTCGTGTAGATGACTAAAGCTATCAAACAGACTTTAGATGCTAACAAGGATGTTTGTTTTTATTTCCTATGATAAATTAGTCCAGAATGTTACATGCTTCGTATAGACAAATTTTGGCATATGCCGGAATACAAAAATGGCGACCATTAATTAATCGGTTGAGATAAAAATCAAAATCTATCCGTTCTAAACTATTCTTACATAAGAGATATAAATATTAATTAACAGAAATGCTGTTACATTCGCAAAAGCGTTTTCACATGGTGTGAGAAGATGGACAGAGCGGAGAGGAGTGGTTCTTGTGTTAAGGATACACCATTTTGCCACTGATGCTGGGTAACAATGTGGCCAGGTTATGGAGGCGGGAAAATGACAGATAGGTTGGAGAAAACACCAAATGGAGATGATAATGCGAAGATTCCTAGGAGCAGGTACGTGGCTTCCTGAAGGATTAAGAGGGTAAAGAAACAGGGGGGAATAATAAAGAAGATGAAACGAAAAGGGGAGTAAAGAAACAATATAGAAAAAGGGGAAGTGTATGAGTTGGCGGAACGAAGAAAAGAGAAAGAGAAGAAAAAGGAGACACTACGCTGGAGAGAGTTACAGGCAGTTGACGCCGGGTTTATGGTTGGCGGAAAGAATAGGGATGTACGTCTGCTCCCATCTCTATCTAACTATGGCACCTGTCAGGGTTTAGTATTTCCAGGATTCTGACTCGAAAGGTTTCGTCAAAGCTGCAGCTCTGATAGAAAGTATGTTCAAGTATGGGGGGTTACTTAACTTGTGATTTGGAGGAGTAGCGATGGTTGTTGATGCGGATTGTTAGAGAGTGTGGGGCTCGCCAACGTAGAAGATGGAACATATGTTACAGAATAGGAGATAAATGAGGTTGCAAGATATGCAAATGTAATAGTGTCGGGAAGAGTACGTCTTGTGAGTTACAGGATGTGCGAAGGTCAGACTGGGATCAAAAATAGGACAGGTTCTACAGCGGGGTCTGTTGCATTTGCCAGGCTTGAAAGTAGGGGTCGGGATTGGCCCAGTTCTGGTGAGAATCGTGTTGAGATTCGGAGGTCTTCGGTAGAGTCTTTTGGGGCACGTCGTGAAAAAACTTTCAGTTTCAGGTGATGCAATGAGTATGGTGTGTGCTAGTTTGAGGAGCTTTTGAAGGGCTTTTGAGGATCTTTTTCTGGGTGAGAAAATTTGGAGCAGAGGAAGCTTCTCGGGGAGGTTGGCTGGAGTTAGGGTGATTACGGGCACGGTCCAGTTGTTTACGGATGAGGTGTTTGGGATATCCACGGTCAGTTAGAGCTGAGGAGAGGGTACAAATAATCTTGGACAGGTCATCAGAGGAACAGATGCAGGAGCCCCGAACAAGAGCGTATGGAACAGAGCTTTGGTATGGTATGGATGGGACCTGCTGAAATGCAGGTACTGCATTCTGATCGTAGGTTTGATGTAAACGCCTGTCTCAAGTCGTTTGTTCTCGACCCAGACATCCACACTGAGGAAAGTTATGTGCTCCCTGGAGAAAGACCAAGTAAACTTGACGGGAAAGTTGCAGTTGAGGGTTTGCAGAAATGTTTCCAGAGACTCTTGTCCGTGGCTCCAGATCAAGAAAATATCGTCGATATAGTTAAGCTAGGTGAAGGGTTTGAGAGGTGTGGAGTTGGATCGCCATTCGTTCCATGAAAAGGTTTGCGTAGGAAGGGGCTATGCGAGTACCCATGGCTGTGCCTTAGATTTGCAAGGTTTTGTGGTTCTCAAAGATGAAGTTGTTCATGGTGTGGGCCAACTGGGCTAGCTGAACCAGAAATGATGTGCTTGGTTTACGAGTACTACGGCGTGTGTCGAGATAGTGTTCACGGGCAGCAAAGTGTGAGTGTGTTGAATGTTGATATAGAGTGACGTCACGTCGACTGTAACTAAAGTATGTCAGGTGGAGGATTTTCAGAGATAGAATGTATCGTGGACAGGAGGTGATTGGTGTCCTTGATGTAGGAAGGGACAGCCTGGGGAAACGGTTCGAGATGGTGGTAAAGGAAGGCGGAGATTTTTTCGATGGGGATCAAAATACTGGAAACGATGGGTCTGCTGGGATTACCATATATATGTATTTTGGGAAGTAGGTAAAATTTAGGTGTTCTGGAATTGTCAAGTCAGAATGTAGAGACAGTGGACCATCTGTGATGATGACGTGCGCTTGATCAAGTCGCTCATCATGATGTAGTGATTCCCGTCGTTCGCGAAATTGTTTGAGTCAGTCCTGCACACGGGTCAGTGACAGAGTATGTTCTCCATACACTGCAGTCATTCGTCGATGCTCTTCGCGAACACCAACATTCTCGGCCATTAGAATAGGCTTCCACGTAGCTTCTCCTCACAGGCAAACATCACATCTCATTGAAACAAAAAAGGACACTATCAGCACTTCTTCAGAATGATAGTCATCTTCATACAAGATGCAATTCGATGTTCACAACTCCGTGTGTTCCGTTTTCATTTGATCCACCCTTATAACATCATGTTCCACCAGGTGTTGAAAATTTCCTGATCAGCCTCGCAGATACTTCCAACCGGCCATAGTAGACTATATCTGCTATATGGGGCATGTTGAAAGATATGATCAGATAGCATTCTCCTATGATATGGAAAGGAAGTCTATCAGATGGACCTCAAGTTATTCTTCTATGTGCTCGACATTGCCTTCGTGTTCACTCTGACATAAGTACCTTGAACACTTAAGGAACTTGTGGGCGAGCTGATGGAATTTGGAAGGATAACTGAGCCAGGTCTGTCGCAGGCCCCACATCTACTAGAGTATCAAAAAGGAGTCAACATTTGCTTCGCAGATGCAGCTGAACACTTTGCGGAATAGCTTCTGAACAGAGGCAGGTATAACATTTGTTCCGTCATGCGAGAAAACGGTCTAGACATGATTTCTGTGCCATGCATGTGAAATAGCTTTCTGCTCTAGAAAAGAATCCTGGCGGGAAATACGCCTCAGGCAAAATTACATTTTCTCCTTATTAACTTTTTTCTTTTGATTCATTTATTAGGTTGTAATGGAATGTAGGATATTTATTTTGTGTGCAGCAACGTATTTTTTAATGTCTTCGTTTTCATGATTATTGCATTAATTGGGCCTCCAAAGGGTCTGAAATTCACAAGCAAAAAATATATTTTATGTGGGCAATTTTCCATTGTGCTTTTATACGTTATACCCCCATGCTATTGCTGCCATTGGAAAGCCTATGCTAATATGAACAAAAGAAGGTTTCTGTCCTGTGCTTTAATTCTGGTAGCAGCTATGGGTACTCTAATGAATGTCTACAATTTCGTTCAGAAAGACCCGGAGTCGAATGGGTTGGTGGATTTTTGGGGACTTGTACCGTTCTTAACTATATCACTAGTCTGTTCATGACAAAGTAAAAGAAAAATGGCTTCGTTGCTACATGTCCGCAATACAGTCCTAGAGTTTCAGACACCGCTGAAGATGATTTGATTGTAAAGTTTGTTTTGGGGTAATTATATGTATAATGCGAATTTCTTCGTCGTGTCAACGAATGACAAACCTTTAGAAGCCATGTATACTTTTCGAAGTACATTTTTAGCTACGTCTTTGTGTATGGGGGTTTATTCGAAGAGAAAAAGAGACATACAATGTTGTGGTAAACTTTATTTATTTTGGTCATTCTTGATAATCATTGAATTCGGTTGTTCTCGATTATGTGAATGCGGTGTTTACCGATCCACCGTAGCACATAGGTAGAGCGTTGGAATGATATTCGGGAGGTCGTGGGTTGGATCCAAACCATCAACGCTGAAGTTTTCCAGGATTTTTCCTCAGTTAACTCGCAAATTTTGTTTTCTTTTGGTTTTAATTTGTCATCGCTTGTAATACTAATGGGAATTACCCTGTTAGGATGATTTAAAAAATGTCATTCACATAACAAGTATGTAACATATCTAGAACAAATTTTCGAAATTTGTACTTGTTTTTGGCCTTGAAAGATGTCAGGTCTGGATATTCCATTTTTTTTTAGGAAATTCTTCATATCTCGTTTAGTGACAAACCTACTTTTACTTTCAGTGTTATATTGTAACCATGTATGTTGTTAATTTCTTTAGCAGTTATTAACTTTTTTTTCCAATTTGTACTCATTGTGTGTGAGTTAAAATGATGAGAGCATACCCTCAATATATTAGTGATCATTAACAATTTACGTCTGAATTCTTCGAATTTTTCATGTGTCTACTTGAATTTGGCTGTGATATTTCTTATTTGTTTTACCTGTATTAATTTAAGGATAACCAAGCTATTTATTTTCATTTAGAAAGTTTGCGGACAGATTTTACAATTATCGAACTAAATCTCTTAATTATTACTTTCAGGATTGTAGCAAGTCGCCTGAATTTGATTGCCACATTAAATACAAAGTCGAAGGAGATGAAATTCGGGTCAAATATCATCAGATGTTGCGTCTAGTATCATGTCACAATCAATAAATTTGCTCTCCTCGGACACAGGAAGTAGAGCACAAAATTCAATGCGTGATAACTTCAAAGTTGAAAGTTGTAGTGATATTAAACAAGAAAACATCGAGACGAGAAATGAACCTTTCCCTTTAGTAGTACTTCTAAATAATAGCAAGGCATCCGAAGAGATAAATGAACTATTCAGCCTTGAAATTGTTTCCAGAAGGACCGAGACCAAAAACAGTAGAAGATATGAGAAATTTGGAAGGAACTATATCTGAATTGGCGTGTGGAAGTCTAAGTAAGTGCATTATAACAGAAAATAATCAAGACAATAAAATATCTTGAAGGAAGTTTTCAAGATCCTCTCATTTAAAGCAACACGAACTAACCAAAAGAAACGAGAGATATTTTGATTGCACAATATGTGGGGGGATTGACAAATAAATCTAAGTTAAATCACATAAGAAGCCATACAGACAAGAAGCCTTTTAATTGTACGATATGTGGAACAAAGATTGGAAACAAGAAAAATATGAGATCTCACATGAAAATCCACGCAGGCGACAGGCCTTTCGACTGTACGATCTGTGGAAAGAAATTTAGCCAGAAATAACATTTAAAAAAACACATGAGAATCCACACAGGCGAGAGCCCTTTTAACTGTATGATCTGTGGAAATAAATTTACCCAGAAAAGTAGTTTGAGAACTCACATGAGAATCCACGCAGGCGAGAGGCCTTTTGACTGTACGATCTGTGGAAAGAAATTTACCAACAAAGAACACATGAGAATCCACACAAGCGAGAGGCCTTATGACTGTACGATCTGTGGAAAGAAATTTACCCAGGAAATTAGTTTGAGAATTCACATGAGAATCCACACACTTGAGAGGCCTTTTAACTGTACGATCTGTGGAAACAAATTTTCCCAGAAAAGTAGTTTGAGAACTCACAATGAGAATCCACACAGGCGATAGGCCTTTTGACTGTACGATCTGTGGAAAGAAATTTAGCAAGAAAGAACACATGAGAATCCACACAAGCGAGAGGTCTTATGACTGTAGGATCTGTGGAAAGAAATTTACCTAGGAAAGTAGCATGAGAAATCACATGAGAATCCACAGAGGCGAGAGGCCTTTTGACTGTACGACCTGTGGAAAGAAATTTACCAAGAAAGAACATAAAAGGACACATGAGAAACCACACAGGCGAGAGTCCTTTTAACTGTACGATCTCTGGAAAGAAATTTACCCAGAAAAGGGTTGAAAACTGACATGAGAATCCACACAGGCGAGAGGCCTTATGACTGTACGATTTGTGGAAAGAAATTTAGCAAGAAAGGACATATAAAAGAACACGAGAATCCACACAGGCGAGCGACCTTTTGACTGTACGATCTGTGGAAAAAAATTTAGCAAGAAATTACATATAAAAGAACACATGAGAATCCACACAGGCGAGCGACCTTTTGACTGTACGATCTGTGCAAAGAAATTTACCCAGGAAAGTCATTTGCGAACTCGCAGGAGAATCCACACAGGCGAGAGGCCTTTTGACTTCACGATCTGTGGAGAGAAATTTACCCAGGAAATTAGTTTGAGAATTCACATGAGAATCCACACACTTGAGAGGCCTTTTGACTTCACGATCTGTGGAAAGAAATTTACCCAGGAAATTAGTTTGAGAATTCACATGAGAATCCACACACTTGAGAGGCCTTTTGACTGTACGATCTGTGGAAAGAAATTTACCCTGGAAAATAGTTTGAGAAGACATGAGAATACACATTTGCGGCATTTTGACTGTACGAATTGAATTTATTGTAAGGCCTTTAGGCAACTATGGCTCAGGCCGTATGGATGAGGATGTAATGAAGAAAGTGGGAGGAAACGGGAGCACACCGAGGAAACCCACGCCTACGGTGTTTGTCCACCACATTGCATGAGCAAGGATCGATCCCGCGACCCCTAGCACCAGAGGTGAGCGCTCTACCAACTTAGCCACCGTGACCCCATTTTTTACTACGATCTGTGGAAAGAAATATATCTACGAACGCAGTTTGAAACCTCACATGAGAATCCACACGGGCGAGAGGCCTTTCGAGTGTTCCATCTGTGGATCGAAATTTACCCAGAAACAATATTTGAGAAAAGCCTCACAACTGATAACGTTATTAATTTAGGGAGAATGATATTTTTATTTCTCCTTTAGGCATCTAAAGCTCAGGCCGGGAGGGGTAGCGGAAAAGATTCGTGAAGGTGTTGGCCCGGGTCTATCTTTAGTCCAAAACTAATGACGTAATGCATCTGATGGAATAACATCGACGCGGATAAAGTCGATCGGAATAACGCCGAATGGAAATTAAGCGATCAGAACGAAACGGAAAGGAATAATTCGACTGGAAGAAAATGCTTTCCCGGCATTTGCTTGGTGTGACTGGGAAAAAACAAGGAAAAACCTCAGCCAGAATTGTCGGCGGCTGGGATATCGAAATCTTAAATGTACTGATAGCTGTTTATTATTTGTTGAGTCTTAATAGGTAGATATCTAAATATGTTTTTCGAAGTTTAGAGCAGGGGAACTCTCAAAATAGCTATTAAAAATCGTGTTATAGTTTTACGTCGCCAGAAATTGGAAAATATTCAGGTAGAATTGAAAACTTTTTTTTGTCCAACAATTCGGAATAAGCAAAATTATGTAGCTGGAGTGAAATTTAGCAAAGCGCTTTTCAAGAAAAAGTAGAGCGTCTCATTTCAGTATTGACAGAAATTGTCATGACGTCATACTAAGCTAGTAGTAGCTACTTGTATAAATGGCAAATAAGAGTGCCAAGAAGCAGTGTGTTTTCAGTTGCCAGTTTAGCGTATTGGTAGAGTGTCGGAAAGCTAATCCGAAGGACCCGGGATCGAATCCTGGTCTAGTTTTTTATATATTTTTTTCTTTACGAAAAATAACCTTTCTCCTTTTTTATATATATATATGCATTAGGAAATGTAATAAAATAAGTGAACAAGTGCACTTGGAGATTAGGTAAGGTCAGGTACGGTGTTTTTTTTTTATTGCACACACTGTTCAATCGTGTTTTTCTCCACAAGTTGGCAAGTGTGAAGTCATCACAATTTCTGTCAATACTGAAATTAGACATTCGTAGAAAAGTACATAAATGTAACATCAAAGGTATCGCCAGCATGAATGCACGTCGTGTGTGTTCGCCGCACTAGTTTCAGTTAATGCGTTGTTTATATTACTAACATTTTAGCATGGTTAACGATAACCCGAGTTCATTTTAGTAATGTAAACGGTAGTTACCGTTAACGCGGGTTTCAAATTTAACTAGCGTCAACTTACGACGATTATCTTGTAAGGTTAGTAAGAAACGACTGTCTAAACGCAAGCTAGTTATTAGGCACGGATCAGTTCGTGAGTTTATTTCTTTCTTTACAGAAATATATAGTATCATTGTGGTGCGTATCACTTTTAAAATATAAAGAATGATGGCAGAAGTAATCTACAAAATTTGACGCTACAATCAATTCATTTGTGTTCATTTTTTATAATTTAATCCTCTCCCGTGTAACAAGCAGATTCTTTACTCAACCTATTTTTTGACAGACAATGGTAGTACAAGCACGATAACCAAGTTAAGTTCGGTAGTCTGAACGCAAGTTAGTTTTACCCATAAGTTTCACCATCGTAAAATGTTAGTAATCTAAACAAGGCATTAAGGAGATTCCCAGTTTTCTGTAATTGTGGGTCTGTAACTTTGTAAAGGAGGGTCTGTTATTTAAGAGGTGCATTGCGATTTTTGTTGAATGTAAGGAGTGAAATTGCGTTATTTGCTTTAATAAGGAAGGTTTCTCATCCGCTTTGAAGTTCAAAGGGGTCAGCCATTACAAGTACGACAAGATGTGAAAACCGACCACAGCGCCTGTCGGTTTAGTTCTCCACCCAATAATAGTAACTGATTGTGCCAACGTTGTGATTGTAAGGCTACCTAAGATTTACTTGTAAGGCGAAATAAATTAGTTTCAACTGCCCGGTTGCATGACATATAAATGATATTTTTGGGCTGCGGTGCAGTTCTCGGCGGCAAATTGTCTTGCCATATTTGTCGTTTTACTGTCTACACCACTCATTCCTTTGCAAATAATTCAAATATTCATCTCTGTAAACACCTACCGACAACCAGCAATTCAAATAAGTGATATGAAAATTATGTGTTATTATTTTGTTAAATGTACGTACTCAAGTTATAATCTGACAGGAACATGGCGTCACTCCGTGGCAAGAATGACACTCATTTTGATACAAAAGTCAGGTTAGAAATTTTGTTTTCATTATACTCAATGCATATTATCTTTAACACCTAATGCCAGTGTGTAATTAAGTGGGGAGTTGAGGGGGTAGTCACCTGTCAATCTGAATGTAAACTCTTGTAGGTGCAGATAGTGCAACTGGACATAAGGCATAAAGCAATACTACAATGTTGAAACTTGCAGCATTGCTTCTTTTCCTCACCCTTACCTCACAGCTTATAGCACCGTGATCTCAAAGCGTTTTACCAGTTTTGTCTTCACTATTTACACTCAACTACTTCTACCATGAAAATCGCTTCACATCACTCTTCTTTGCTTTTTCCACTTTGAATTTTCGCAAACGATCTGTTTTACGTCGTGTTTTGCATGCATACTTAACCTAGTAAAACAACGAAAAAACAATTTTTGGGGTCAGTGTGGACTCCTGCAGTGGTCGCAAATCGCTAAGTATTTATCATAATTCCCATAAAATAATGACCATTGGTTAAGTGGAGATTAGGAGTCAGGTTCGGTATTATTTTATTGGACACGTAATTTAAAGTTAATAAAATCGTGACCATTGGTTTGGTGTTTCTTTCATTGCAACGCGATTTACTGTTAGCTGAAGGTTAGGAGTCAGGTTCGGTGTTTTTATTGCACACGCGATAGCAATCGCGTAACCGCGTGTATGAAAAGCCGGCCTAATGCTGTTTCTGGTGTGTAATGAATAATGATGTTGCTAGGTATTACGTCACGTCGATTTTCTTATTTTTACTAGCAACTACCAATTTTTTCGTACTACCTGCCGGCAGTAAAACTTAGTGGCATTATTATAAAAGAGAGAATCCTTAACTAAAGCAATGTTCAAACATATAACGTACTTCCATACCGTCTGCATCTTTGATATCACTTCAACTTTAAGCCGTTATTACTTAAGAAATACTCCGCCTGCATAATTTTACTTCTTACACATTGCCGAAGAAAGAAATATCAATTGTACCTGTAATTTTTTAATTTTCTGACGCCCAGTTACATTATCTGTAACCGCTTGTATAATGTAAAATATTAGGTTCATCATGTTTTATTAATAGCATTCCATTCCTCTCCCCCTGTAAAAATTTCTTAATTCGCACACTTGCCTGACTCTCACGTGCTGCGTTTCCTGAACACGGATGCTAGCAAATATACCCTAGGAATTTCTGATCCTCCAGCTTATTTACACTTTAAGGTTTGTTGCATGTTGACTGTGTTTCCTTGATAGGATTTCGAAAAGACGCCATGGCGTTTCTCTCGTCGAGTAATATAAAAATCAGAAAAAATGGCACTTCGTACCCGTGACCTATATATAACTATACATGATGCGCATCATCTTTAATGCGCCTTGCACTCAGCCTGACCAGCGAAGCTGCCAAATAGTCCCAGGTAGCTTTCTCACTTATTTACTGCTTCCGTCTCTCGAAACTTTCAAATATTGCGCTTCGACGGTCCCACACACGTAGAAAACATTACATTTCTCCTATTCATTTTACTTTCTTTTTTTTTGGGGGGGAGGAGTACGTTAAAAATTAAAATTTACCCGTTAATTTCTGTGATATCTGAAAAGTAGTGACGGTAGTGTAGTACAATTTTGGTCTATGATAGTGTATTACTGTGTGTTATTAATTTATTATGAATAGATAGAATCTAGCATGTAGCCGGGGATCCATTGTAACATCATAATTTCAGTTTTCAGTAACAACTAGGTAGGCGTCTGTTTCACCGGTGTAAATTCGGAACGAAAAATGCGTTTCTGAAGTATAATGAAGATACATCCACTTTCGGAGACATCCTATTCCATATTACTTTTGATTCGAGAACATATCGAGAAATTGCTTGCTTGTGGCAAATATATGTTTTTCCATAGGCTGCCCTTTGAATCCTCATAACTTCTATACCCTTTTCCGTCTGCCGCTAGGATTCCACATTTATAGGGGAGGGTGGGCCAGAATGAGACACGGGACACAGTGAGACTTTTGAATTATCTCCAGTTTGCATGGACGAATTAGTCTGCCATCTACAGTGTAAATGTATAAGTACCATACCTACTCACAATTCCACATTGCAAATGGCTGCACATTATGGTGTGAGCATAAGGACACATCTGTTGGAAATTCACATGTAAAGTAATAGTTTGCCAAATCATTCAGTAAGTCATTTCGTGGTGATCGTCTAAGGATACAGGTAAGTTAAATTCGAATGGTAGATGCATACACCTTTCTTTAAAATTGAGTATAATTGCATTAGTATAGTGCACGTTCTTCCAGGTGATCGGATTGAATATGTGTTAAGAAGAAGGTCGGGCCAGAATGAGACAACCACATATGGGCCACAATGAGACATACCAAAATACAAAACAATACACGAATAAATCCAAATTGTTGCAATTTGTCAATGTTTTTACTTATAATAAATTGGTAATATTATTCTAGAGATTTCTTTCCTTGTTTCTTTGTAGATCCAAGATGTCGAGAGGAAGGAAGAGGAAAACCAACAAGGGATTATTTACGGAAGAATCAATGAGAAAGGCAGTAGGTGCAATGTTGGTTGGAGTCGATGGTCAGAAATTGTCTTTGCGGCAAGCAGCAAAACAATACAACGTGAAATTTCAAACTCTGCAAAGGTATGTTAAAAAGCAACAGTTAAATCTTGAAGATGAGATTCGGATGGTCCCAAAATATAATAGCAGACAAGTTTTTAGTGAGGCAGAAGAAATCTCTTTAGCGGACTACATGATACAGTGCTCAAAAATGTGTTATGGAAAATCAACCAAGGATTTCAGGGAACTGGCTTACGAAATGGCTAAAATAAATAATAAGACGGTTCCAGATTCATGGGAGACCAAGAAAAAACCAGGAATTGATTGGATGCAAGGGTTTTTAAAACGTCATTCTCACTTAAGTATTCGTCAGCCTGAGGGCTGCAGTATCTCGCGTGCAACTTCATTCAATAAGCATAACGTTACTAAGTTCTTTGAAAATTTAGAGAATGCGTACGCTCGGTCTGAGAAGTTCGCAGATGGAACTCGCATCTATAATTTGGATGAAACCTCAACAACAACAGTCCAGAAACCTAGAAAGATTTTATCACCGAAAGGCGTGAAACAAGTGAGCAAGTGTACGAGTGGAGAAAGAGGTGTCTTGGTTACAACATGTTGTATTGTAAGTGCATCGGGCAATACACTGCCACCAGCAATTATCTTTTCTCGGAAAACCTTCAAGCCACACATGATTCGCGGTGCCCCTCCTGGAACACTGGGATTAGTTACTGCCTCTGGATGGATGACAAGTGAAGTGTTTCCTGAAGTAATGCGACATTTCCTTAAATACAGTGGTTCTTCAAATGACAATCCAACCATTCTCATCTACGAAAATCATGAGAGTCATTTGAGTATTGAGGCGTTGAATGTTGCTAAAGAAAATGGCGTGATCGTAGTCACTTTACCATCACACTGTAGCAATAAACTACAGCCGTTGGATGTAAGCGTGTTCTATCCATTTAAAGCTCATTATAATGCAGCTATCGATTCGTGGTTGCTACATCACCCTGGAACCCCAATGACAATTTACGACATTGCCGCCTGTGTTGGAGTAGCTCATGAACGCTCTATGACACCATCAAATATCAAGTCTGGCTTTAAGAAAACGGGAATTTTTCCATTCGATAGTGAAATATTCACTGATGATGATTTTCTAACCAGTTCTGTGACTGATCGTAATCCTTGTGATAAATCAAATGATATCCCAGCCAGAGCAATCAGTGAAAGTAATCCAATGGTAGTTTGTGCTGATAGTGTTGAAAACTCTTCATGTCCGAGTGTAAGCTTATTAGGAGCAAGCGTAGAAATGGGCCTACAGACCAATAGCCCTATTGAAAGTAACAACACTTCCAAATTTATCAGTCCAGTCATGTTTAAAGGATTCCCTAAAGCTGGTGAAAGAAAACGAGCACCGACTGGTCGCACGAAAGCGTCAAGCATAATTCCAACTGATACGCCTGAGAAACAAAAAATTGAAAAGAAGCTAGAAGAAAGACAATGTCGCAAACGGAAATCATCTCGTGTGTTTAAAGGTTTATTTCCTTGCAACAAGAAACGAAACGAATATGACTTCATTTTCTCTGAAAGCGACGACGAATGTGAGCTCGACGTTTCATCAAGTAGTGTTGACATAGAACTTTCAGATAAGAGCCCTACATTTCCGCGAGTTGATCCTACTGGTTTTAATGAACTTGAACGTGATCCAGAAGTTGATGATTTTGTGTTGGTTGAGTTCACGGAACCTAGAAACATTTTTTACATAGCAAAAGTTATGAGGTCAAAAGATAGTAACAATGATTTACAAGTTAGTTTTTTAAGAAAGTGCGTAAAATATGAAGGCTATTTTTCGTTCCCTCATGTTCCAGATGTAGCATTAGTTCATCTGTCCGATGTAAAAATGATCTTCTCAAATCCGAAACAGTTAGGATCAACACAAAGATTAAAATCTTTTGTGACATTCGAGTACAATTTTGATTTGCTGAACATACGTTAAACATATATAGAAGGGTATAAAGCCGTAACAGTTTAAAATTGTGTTGTTTCGGAAGAAAAAAATATTTTGCTTTGTTTTTATTAGTAAGACCATATTATGCTTTGTTTTTGTTCTTAATCCTTATTATGTCTCACCGTGGCCCATGGCATGTCTCATTGTGGCCCTATGGTGAGCCACAATGAGACAGACGGAGATTATTTTTCGATTTATCGTAACTTCCTTAATGTAAATGATATTTGTTTGGAAATCCCCGTGCACAATTAATCAAATTTTCATCGTACCTTGGGTTCTTAATTTTAAAGGCACTATTAAACAAAATATTACTGATTTACTATTTTTTGTCTCATTCTGGCCCACCCTCCCCTACTGGTTGTGCACTTTCAGAACATATATACCATGTTTAGTTCCCCGATTGTTAGGAAAGAACGTTTGCTTCTGAGTTCGAATGTTTTTTCAGCTAATTCTGCCGTCCTTTTTCTCGCGGAGCTTTCCTGCTTCCAATTATTTTTTCTCTTTAGCAGCTTTTCTTTCTTTCTCTGTCTGCACTTTATCTGCGTGTACTTTCATTTCCTTTCTTCTTTTTGCCAATTGCTCGGTGTAGCGGACGTGGGCATTTTTAGCCGCATGAATCATGTCCGTGGTTATTTCCGTTCTTTCCACTCCATCAGCTGCTGATACAGTCACAAACCTTTATCAAGGCCACTAAACTTTCTTCTTTCAAGTCCTCAACTATACACTCTTTGTTTACAGAGAAATCCCTTTCAACTGAGGCATTCCCGTGAGACAGTGTAAGGAAGATATCAAGTCTTTACACCCCTCTGGACTTTCCACACATATTAATTCAATAAAAAAAATCATCAAGTCGTTTTTCGTTCCCTTTGTACTTTTTGCATTGTTCCAAAACATGTTCACTGAGAAAAGTTTGAGATACTGTCGCTTTACAACATCTGTTTTTATGCCTGTAATCCGTTGTTTTTGCAACCAGTTCTTCTAAATATTTCGTGAGAGGTTTTTACCTGCATTGTTATTAATGACACTAGCATCTATGCATGTGATGGCTTTAGACAACGGATACTTGATTGGTGTTTTTTTTTTTTGTAATTGTTTTGGTCATGGCGAGGAAGCCTTGTTCATGTTTAACTTGTCTAAATGTGTAGTTGCTGCATATTTTCTGAGAGCATCTTTGCTCAAACTTCAAATCTAAGAGTTTCATTGGGATAAGATTACTGGATGATAAATTTACTTTGTCAATTCGATTTTTTACATTCCGCAGATGGTTCTGTTTTTACCACTTTCTCGACAACAGTCAAAAGTAATGTGATAATCTCATTATAAAGGAAAGAAGCCATAGGCACATCATTCATTCTGAAATTCTCTCAGAAGTGGTTCAAACTACACATCAACAAAGAATACCAATTCGGCTGGCAAGAGCTTATCATTCAGTCTCTCCTTAACCGCTAAAAACTGTTGGATCCTGGCTCTTTTTTTTTCTTCACTACAGCATTAACATATTTTCTGACGCTAGGCAGTATCGACATCGCTCTTTCAGCCACGTTATCGTTCTCCAACCATCTGAAGAACAGAACTCCAATGGAAAAATATCAGATGTGCTGTGGTGGGTGAAGTCTGCTCTGCGAGCCGACGAATCTTTAAACAGATTGTACAGCGCCCTGAGAAACCCTACTACGTCCCATTTTGTTGCGTTCATGCCCGTTTTACAGGCACCGTGTAGCATGTGAAGGCCTCAACTGCCAGTGTGTAACAAAGTAGGGCTTTGTTACACACGAATAATTTTATGTTAACGTTAGGCCCATCCATAGAAACTTATATGATTTTATTCATAATTTCAGGTGAAATAGCATTTTTAATGCCTTGAAAAAGATGCGAGGATTTGGATTGCCCTAAAAATATTTATTTTCTTCTGATAAGATTTTCTATATTTTCAAGATTTGATAACGAAATTCACGGCTTACTCCAAGTTTTTTCACCATTGAGTGGGGGACCCTGTGTATGGTAGTGGAACCTGCTGACCGGCAGGCAGAACTATCTACCGGGTCAACGACCGTTCATAATGGATTTAGAGCCGGGCTAACTTTGTCTTTAGGAAATTAAAAAAGGAAATTGTTCTTTCATCTCTGTCACTTCAGGAAACAAAATTTCGACTTCAGGAAGCAGTACAAAGTCTTGTGTTGACATTAGTTATGTTTGTTAGTGGATTGGACTGTAGAATATATAGTAAATGCAAATAATCCAAATGTCGCTCCAACATGTCCTAGTCCTACCATGCTCCTACTTCTGATACTTCTGTTGTGGTGCCTTTCTGTGGAAGCGGATGCGTGCTTTCCGAATAGAAACGAAGTTCTTTGTTACCGGCCAGCTACGTTGTGTTCTTGGTCAAGTAACAACCAAGGATTGGCTAGTCCTTGGTTGTGGTACACCTGCCTACCTGAAGATGACACGACTATAGATCGATAGTACTCCCATCTATAGTTAATACGTTCAATTCTCTTCAGCTGGCGGGTCTATATACTCCCTAACATAGGCGCCTGAGTCATGGGGCAAAAGGGGTCACTTGCCTTCCCCACTTCTCAGACTGGGGGCAAACATATCATTTCTCCCCCCACTATCGGGGCAGCAAACAATATCCAAAAGTCTGTCGTTCACGGAAAACTACCTTTGTAATAATTTGTTTATTGGCGACTCATGTTAAACTATTTTTTACCTAAACAAGTTAGTCTAGAATTTTTGACAAAAAGCCTAGTTGCGGCTTCTAAACCTATACGTAGAGGAATTGGATAATGATCTTGGTTTCCGCTCAAGTGGATCCACTTTCAATTTTTAGAGGGTACAATCAGTCTAGAATGGGAGAAAATATCCTGATAGATTTTCGTGGGGATTTCCTGTTCCACCAGTAGTCTTCCCGGGTAGGGCGCTCAACAGGGTTCGTCTTCTCTTAAACTTCATACGAACAGCAATCATTGCCCCCACACACCACTTTTTATATGTGTTAGGCGCCTATGCTTCCTAGTCCTTGATAATGCTGTGAATGAACGCACCGCCGGGCATTGGTTCCAGAAATTCATATTGGGGGATTTGTCGCTGTGGGATGAACCCCGCAGTGGGACTCAATAGGCCTTGGATGAGGAGGCTCTGAAGGCGGTCATAGAGCAGGATAATAGCCAAACTAGTGGGGAGCTTGCCGAACGCTTCCAGATTTCTAATGATGTTTTTTTTTTTTTGCTGGTAAATGCAAGAAGAAACTTTATACTTTATGTCTTGACTTCATATTTTTCAACTGAAGTTTGTTCACCATAAAACGATGGATCTTTCTGGTAATTACCTTCTTCTTCTTTCATTTGACCAACCCTAAAGCACAAAATGACATCAAACGGAACATAACTTTTATTTTATCAAAAGCCAAAATCTTTAGATCAGTTCGAAAAATTCTTAAGAATATGGGAGTTGGTATATAGAAAGTTCTTGGCAACTCAAACAACGTATGAAAAGTCTCCAAAATCAAAATTGTACTACGGCTGTCATATTGGAAACTGGCCCAATTTTTTCAATTTTCGCGGTAACTATATGAAAAAAATAATGATGTTTATTCAAACAGATTAAAATTTATCTTCTGTGTGACACTTTTCTCACTTTTTATTTCCAAATCTGATAAAAGATACATAGCCGTAAATCTACAACCATAAAAATATTTGGTTTTAACATGAAGCTTCAGCTGCACTATTTTATGGAATAAGTATTGGGTTGGTGCGAATCAAGTGACAGCATTGACGCCTGGTGGGACACGTAGCTCAGCAAAACAACACAAAGATCAACTGAGGTCAAGTGTCTAACGTCGCAAAACTCTGTATACGTCCATAAATAGGCTGGCGTGAGGTACCAGATAATTAGGAGGCAGTGTGTTGTTCAATAGGGTCGTATAAAAATGCACCATGAAGAACACAATTGCGAGTGATTTTTCTCTATGAATTCGAACTGGGGCCGCATTCTGCACAGCTAACCGCAGAAAATTCAACAGTGCATTTGGGGCAGGAATGGCGAATATACGCACCAGTCGCCGTTAGTTTTCAAATTTCGTTCCGGTGAAACGACGTTGCAAAATGAGCTCCGTGGGCACAGACCAACATCATGTTCGGATGAGCGGCTCAGAAACATCGTAGAAGTGGTCCCTCGGAAAAATGATCATGCAATTACAGACAAGTTACCCACATAGCAAAATGACGTCCCAGGGATATCTGACGGATCTCCTGGCAGGATATCGGGACGTCCTGTTTAAGTCCCGTTTACATCCATGGGACGTATAATTATAATTAATCCTTCGTATAACTATACGAAGGCATATCCTTCGTATAGTTATAATTAATTAAATAATAATAATAGTAAGGTCGATTTAATTTATAGAAATTCCAGGTAGGTAATCCCGCACGGCTTTCCGGGGGACATCCAGGGACCTCCATACGGGATGAACTGTTTGTATTACCCACAGAGTTGTCCCACGGACGTCCTTAGGACATCGCTATGGGAGCAGGACCATTCTGACGGTAATGGGATCTAAATGGGACGTCCCAGGGACATACTCTGCTATGTGGGTAGTCATACACTATACCCTGTCGGTCGGCGGCTTCTTGCGATCGGTAAGGTGAAAAAGTTGGACTCATGGGTGCCACATGAATTGACACTGGCCAACAAGAATAGGCATCTGTAAGAGTACAGTTCTCTGAGTGTAAGAAGTAATCGGGAAGGTTTCCTGCATCGGATTGTCACTTCAGCTGAAAAATAGATCTACTATGACAATCGTAAAAGGTGAGGAGAATGGCCGCCGTATTTCCCCAATCTCTCTCCCACTGACTACCCCCTCTTCTGGTATTTCGTTCACTTCTTAGCAGGGAAGACATTCCCTGATAATCGGGCGGTGCAACATGCAGTTGAAAATTTCTTCGCTTCGTAGACTCCAGACTTCTTTCGCTACGGAATCCTATCGTTAGCTGCAAACAGCGAATACTTTGATTAACCACGTACTTTAGTTTTCATTCTTTTTTTTCTTTCTGCCTTTGTACGTGATGCACATTTCAAATTTGACATTTCATTCGCAGCAACCAAATACTATATAAGCGTATATTGGGGATCATCAAATTCTCATGGCTGTACCAATCTTTCATGACTATTTTTGCTTCGGCCGTCTTCACCCCTTCCTCATAAAGGCTTCACCCCTTCAACACCTACTCATACATGGAACTGATACAAAATAAAGCATACATCGCTTGCTGCAAATAATTGGTGATTCGGACCTAAGTCAAAATGAGGAATACGTATGAAGGGAACAGTAAGGCAATAAATAGTGTGTGCATTTTTGGGAAAAGTGAATCTTACGAAAAACCATGATATATGAAGCGGCCTGTATTTTCGGCTTCTGCCATCTTCATTTGTTGACAAGAAAAAGTTCACTGAACAAACATGCACAATTGGAAGAGATAGAAAACTTAAAGTAGCCAAGTTTTCCAACATTCTCGGAATTTGTTTCCATTTTCTGTGGGCAGCTGCAATTGCGGTAAATAGTTTTTCAATTACATCTGTTAGGTTCTCTAGTTCGGCTGTATTTAAATCAACTTTAATGTTCATTAGAGCAGTGTGCTAAACTTTCCGTATTGTATACACATTGAAATACTAACCCATTTTTTTTATATATAATTTTGCCAATTCACCATGAAGAACAAAAAATCCAAGCGAGGCCAAACTGAGATTTTGATTTTTCTTTTTTTTTAATGAGGGATACTTCCAACGCTTAAAACATTTAGCTGCTAGCTTCTGCGTATAACCTCCCCAAACGTGAGAAAAACGCAGCGCGCATATACACGTGCATTTTCATGATCCATATAAAACCCCGAACCTATTGTGAACGAAGTATAACGAAGAACGGTACAGCTGGTTAACAGTAGTAACAAAGTAGTGGAGTATCATTGGGCAGGGAGCACGCTCTGACTTGTAATGTACAAAAGAAGCTATCATTTCTTCCACAAGGCCTTTACCTCTAAATAGAGGTATACATTTTTCATAATGATTGCACTTCTGATTTGCCCTGAGCTCTAATGAACAAACTGAAAAGTTATTTACGATTTACTAATGCATAACCTGCCTGGGTTTATAACAAAAAGTACACATGATGTATTTTCCTAGTGGTATGTGCGCAGCGTACTTTAAATATAACTAATAAGGTACAAATGATAATTAACCTTAGTCTTATTTTTTTCTTTCTTAGTTCACATTTCTATAATATATTAATTCTACCTTTTTGGTTACGTTTGTTTTGGCGCGAAGTACGCTTCTTGAGTTTTATTGATAGTGTTGATAATAATTTTTATTCAATGCTTAGCAATTACATTTGCTTCAAAAACAAGCTAAACAGTCTTGATATCATCAACAGCTTTGTTCTGTAGCCGGAGAGACCCATGTAATTTATTTCACTGTAACTTAACTTATGAAAAATTCCCTGTAATGTAAGCCATCGGTTAAACAGCTTGGTTTATTAAGACGTTGGTCAAGATGAAACATGCTATATTCCGTATACTATGTGAATGTACAGCAGATCCAACCAACATATCCTCAGCGTTCATATGTTATAAATTTCGCCCTGTTTTTCACTTTTCATCCAACTGTGTATCGTGATGAGTGCAGTGAATAAAAAAAATCCCTTTCGGTATGCCTACAGGCTAAGGTAGATCTAAGTTTTTTTATTATTATTTTCAAAAATTCAAATCTCGCCTTATATGAGCGCTATCGAGAAGATATTTAATGGTCTTTTAATAATTCATCAAGAACTGTTCAACGATACCCCACAAGACGTATATATATATATATATATGCTCGCTTTGTTTAGCTGGGAGCTCTGCCCTCAGACCCCCGTATGGGGTTCGCCCCCACCTTCAGTGCTTTTGAGAGGATGTACCTCCTTTATCTTAACCAAAATCTCCCTGCAGCACTACACCACCATGGTGTCCATCTACACCCTCCCACGGGGTGCTGCGCCCCCAAAGGGGAGGTTTGCCCTATTTATTGTAACCTACTCTTGGTCATACACCTTCAAAGAAAATTTCGTTTCTCTAAGTTCAATGATTTGGAAATTGGGCTTTTGGGGCGGTTATTTTGGATCCAAGTTGACGACTTTTTCAAAGTTTTTTTTATATTGTCGTGACCCACTTGTGATGATACACCTTTAAGGAAAATTTCATTTATCCAGCTCAAACGATGTGCCAAATTGGATTTTGGGCGGCCATTTTCGATCCAAGATGGCGACTATTCCCAAATGTAGTATTTTCCTAAACTACTCGTCATAATGCACCTTTATGACAAATTTCGTTTCTCTAGTTCAAACGGTTTGGAAAATGTTTTTTTAGGTCCACCATTTTGGATCCAAGATGGCGTCTTTGAATACATCATGTAATATTTTAGTAACATACAAGTGATAATGCACCGTGTTACCAAATATGATATTTATAGCTGGAGCCATTTAGGCTGTGTATTCTATACAACAATGGGTTCGGCGGCCATTTTGGATCCAAGATGGCGACTTTTTCAACATTTCGTAATATTTTCTTGAACTACTAGTGACAGTACACCTTTATGTCAAATTTCGTATCTGTAGCTCAAACGATATGGAAAATAGATTTCTTGCTTCCGCCATTTTGGATCCAAGATGGCGTCCTTGAATTCATTAGGTAACATTTTCGTAATCAAACAGTGATGTTTTACGTTTATGCCAAATTTGATTTCAATAGCCCCAGCGGTTTAGGCTGTGTATTCTATAGAATAATGGGTTCGGCACAACCGACTCAAACATTAATGCTAAATATCTTAACACAATTTTTTTATATAAGTGCTTTGGGCAAAGTTCTTCAAGAACAATGATTTTCTGAAAAGTAGTAGTATGTTCTCTTTCTTAGCTAAGAACAAAGCTAAATATCACAGAGTTCATCCACTTTTACTGAAAGGGTAAGCTTAAAAAAAAAAACATTTTAAGCAATTTTTCCAGGGTTT
>JAGDQP010022771.1:0-14345 GCA_022664845.1 Lepisma saccharinum | reverse complement strand
TTTTGGGGGGGGGCAGCTTCACACTCAAATTCGCCGAAAAATTGAATTTTGAAATGAAACTAGTGCTAATCGTTTGTGCTTCGTTTGTGCTGGATTGTGCCGTAGAAAGTTTCGTTTCTGCTGAATTCGTCGCAAAATTATGCGCCATTCAATTTTTGGTGGGGCAGCTTCACACTCAAATTCGCCGAAAATTTGAATTTTGAAATGAAACTAGTGCCAATCGTTTGCGCTTCGTTTGTGCTGGATTGTGCCGTAGAAAGTTTCGTTTGTGCCCCATTCGTCGCAAAATTATGGGACATTCAATTTTTTGGGGGTCAGCTTCACACTCAAATTCGCCGAAAATTTGAATTTTGAAATGAAACTAGTGCCAATCGTTTGTGCCGGATTGTGCCGTAGAAAGTTTCGTTTGTGCTCAATTCGTTGCAAAATTATGCGACATTCAATTTGTGGAGGGGCATCTTCACACTCAAATTCGCCGAAAAATTGAATTTTGAAATGAAACTAGTGCTAATCGTTTGTGCTTCGTTTGTGCTGGATTGTGCCGTAGAAAGCTTCGTTTCTGCTGAATTCGTCGCAAAATTATGCGACATTCAATCTTGGGGAGGGGCAGTTCACACTCAAACTCGCCGAAAATTTGAATTTTGAAATGACACTAGTGCCAATCGTTTGTGCCGTAGAAAGTTTCGTTTGTGCTCAAATCGTCGCAAAATTATGCGACATTCAATTTTTTGGGGGCCAGCTTCACACTCAAATTCGCCGAAAATTTGAATTTTGAAATGAAACTAGTGGCAATCGTTTGTGCTGGATTGTGCCGTAGAAATTTTCGTTTGTGCTCAATTCGGCGCGAAACTATTCGATATTCAATTTTGGAAGGGCAGCTTCACACTCGAATTCACCAGAAATTTGAATTTCGAAATAAAATTTATGCCGATCGTTTGTGCTGTATTGTGCAAAAAAAGTTTCGCTTGTGCTCAATTCGTCGCAAAATTATTCGTCATTTAATTTCGGTGGGTCAGCTTTACACTCGAATTGGCCGAAAATTTGAATTTCGAAATCAAGCATGTGCCAATTGTTTGAGCTTGATTGTGCCGTAGAAAGTTTCGTATGTTCTCAATTCGTCACAAAATTATGCGACATTAACTTTTGCCGGCACGCCACATGTAAAGCAAGGCACCCAAAGTACTCCAAAACCCACAAAGTCCAGTGTAATCGTTTTGTACTTCGTTTGTGGCTGATTGTGCAACAAAAGTTTATGTTTGTGCTCAATTAGTCGCAAAATTATGCGACATTTAATTTTCGAGGTACAACTTCACACTCGAATTCGCCGAAAATTTGAATTTCGAAATGAAATTTGTCTTGATCTTTTGTGCTGAATTGTTGTGTAGAAATTTTGATTTGTGGTCAATTCGTCGCTGAAATATGCGACTTTCAATTTATTTAGAGCAGGGTTGTGTCAGCGTCGTACTCGAAATCTAGAAAAAAATAATTTTGAAATTGAAATTGCGTCGTTCGATTGTGCTTGTTTTGTTATTATTTTGTCGCACAATTATACGACATTAAATTTTTGGGGCAGCTTCACGCTTGGAATCTCGATAAAATTAAAATGCTGAGCTTGAACTGGCATCAATCGATTATCCTTCGTTTGTGCTGAACGTTACATAAAAAGACTCTTTGACCTGCGACCGTCTCAAAATTATGCAATTCTCAGTTTCAGGTACACTGAGCGAAGAATGTTCCTGAAATACAAAGTAGCGAAGATAGGCAACACACCATATAGGAAATTTTGCGCTTAATCAGTTCTGGAGAGCAAATGAATAAAGTTTCCTTCCCCAGCCTCCATGCAGACTACGCTAAAGCAGTGATTGGAAGAACCTATACATAGAGACAGACACGCCCCTTCCGTTGCTTAAACTTACTTCTGCCCGTCCAAAAGAACGAGCTCAATAGCTACAAAACAACATCAGAAAATAATAATAAGCCTTACACTCACTAAAGTTATAAAAATTAAAAATACACACTCCAATAAAGGGAGAAATGACACAATGTAACTGTAAACTGCGTTTATAAAGACAAATGTTCTCGTTTAACTTTGGAATTGAAACCATCTTTCAATAGCGCCAAAAGGTATAGTAATTGTGCAAAATTCCTAAGCGTCCTCTGTGGTGTAATGGATTAATGCGTGGAACTTAGAACATCAGAATAGTACCTAAGGTCGTTGGTTAGAAACCTATTATATTACCATTCATATTATATTACCATTTAAACTTTCATTTTGAATAAAACGAGTGAAAATGCCAATTCTACAGAAATGCTTTAAATTGCATTCCAGAACTTGAATAACAGAACAAACTCAGAGAAATACTTCACGCTGCCAGTTTTAACACTAAAAACTACTTAAGGGATGTAATTAAGGAAATCAAGCGAATATGTAAGTTAATATGACCAGCTATCGAGTTCAATCCAAATCCGGCGATTACACAAGACAAAATTTTTCCTTAAGATGAAATTTTTTTCTCTATTCTTTGCTAATTTGGGGGTGATGATTTCTAATTTGGCAATATAATTTTTGTCGCACGTAAGTGTTTCGTGTTGTAACGTCTTTTGCTTTTCGTATTTAGAATAAAATTGACTGTTCATATTGTCTTGATTTTATGAATATCACTTTATGAATATCACTTTAGATCATCACCGTGACACCCCCCCCCCCGAGTCACTCCCCAAATCCTCGAGAACACCCCCAACTTAATAAATTTTGAGATCCAAAATCGATAGAAACCATGTAAAACTCCACTTACACCCTCCGAATTTTGACTTTACACCGCTCAAACTGAAAATCCTGGCGGAATTCCTGCTCATAACACAGGCTATCAAGCCCAGAAATACAGTGATCAAAAATCCTACAAGAGCAAATGAAACTCAATTTGAGGTTATGAAGCAATGTGTAATTTAGAGCTTTGAAGGATTGCAAAAGTGTTATCTCGTGTCTACACACTAAATCAAAAGAGCGAAATTCCCCTCGATTTGAACGGGAAGAGGGGAAGATTCTTTTAGAGTGACTTTTCATCGGAGAAAAGTTTCTGCTTGAAAACGAAGGGATTTATGGTAACCCATTTGAATGGGAATGTAGACATATTTTTAGTTGAGTTTGAATCTGTTCATTAATGATTTCTTCTGAACACGAAAGCGACGTAATAAAATGATGAAAATGGACAGCCTCTTCCAAAAAAGTTGACCGCATTGATAAGGTTGTTTTGAGCTGAGAATTCTCTAAGTTCAACTTCGGAAACAGTATCTTCGGAAACAGTAAACCAATGATGCCAGGTTGGAAACCTGAAAGGTACAGTGAACCGTCCCAATTGAAAAAAAAATATGCAAATCTGTTTTTCTTCTTTTAAGTGCAATAAGACATGTTGAAATGTTATTAAGTGTAGAAAAATGTAACATTCATTGAAATACGTAATGATACAGTATTTCCAAACTATCCATACATCCGAGCACGTGATTGTTTTGTCACCTATGTTTCCATACGTAAAAGAACGTATCCAATGAAAGCTAAGACAGCAAACATATTTTTCGCTTTTATAATACAAGAAACAAGACAAAGGAGAGACAAAACAACAGCATTAGTAACGTATATGGATGCCATTGTCTTGGACACAAGAATTCAGTCAGCACTGGGACTTTTAATCGAGAGATCCTGCGTTCGAACTCCGTTCGGGACAATCGTTTTGTTTGTAATGATATATTCCTCAAAGCATGTATAAGAAGATAAAAAATTACATTGAAATAAATAAGTTTCATATGTATTCATACAATCATTTCGGAACATAAGTAATTATTATGTTTAAAATATAACATCATAGAGGTGGTGGGTGTTGACAGAAATGCGGTATATTATATGTGAATGTTAAATACAAATAAATTAAAACGTGTAATAACAATAAATAATACGATGCTATACGATGCAAATGCGAATGTAGTCCCGATCCCCACGAACGATGAGGATCCTTTAGTTTCTTTCCACAGGTTTCAGTTCAGTACTCTGAACTGTTTTTTCTTCATTTGGAAGTGGTGATGCTTTAATCTCTCCCGGGCTTGGTTCCAAATTCTATGATGAAGAGAAGTTACTATCGTCTTATTAAGTAGAAGGAAAAAATGCTTGTACCGACCAGGACTCGAACCCATGTATGAGTCGCATTGGTTTAGAAAGCAAAAGTTTTAACCCTGAGCTAAATTTACAACTAGAAATATATTTTCAAGATTTGTGTTATGAAGGCACCACCAGAGTGAGTCACGCTAAGTGGGCCATTTTATACATGAGTGATTTTAGATAAGGAAGATTAGATTGGTGTAGGTTAGTTATAGTAAAATTGGGTCATTCCTGGACAAATCATCCAATTTTAGAAAAACTGGTTACATCACAATTTTAGAAAAAAATGTTCTTTTTTTATATGTGGGTTCCTACATACCTGAAGAAATCAGAACGACTTTCGAAATAAATTTCATGATTTTATATCTCTCGGGGAGTTTCCAACATGGCGGGTGATGTTTTTACTTCCGTAGGATATGTACGGAAACCTGCATATCTCAAAAACTAGAAGAACTAAAGAGCTGAATTAAAAACCATTGGGTAGCTCTTGAAGTGCACTTGGAAGATGTGGAATCTCGTCTTTGAAACTTAATTTCTTTATTTCAAAAATTAGGCTGAAAATAAATTTACGAATTGTACAAAATTTGATTTTTAAACCAAGATTTTGGGTGTAGGAGTTGAATAAAATTCTGTAAAATTCTGCAAGATCTCCCAAAAGAGTTTCTGACCTTCACACTCTTTTTTTCTACGGATGTTCAAACATGGCCCTTTGCGAAAAATGCCGGATTTCGGGCTTAAATATTGCATATGCATCCTTATGAAACAATATGAAATGTGGTTTTGAAAAAGCTTCGTATGTGACCAACTAACAGTAGAAATTACAACTTTTATTTTGTAATGGTTTGGTCAAAGCCAGTAGATTTTCTTCGCTATACGATGCAAATGCGAATGTAGTACCTTCACGAAAGTCGCCATGTTTTAGGGAAGAAGTTGAATATAAGACTGCAGTTTCTCTTGTGATGTTTAGAACTATCAACAGAATGATTTGTAGAAAATTATGTGGCGTTGAATCACAACGCTTTTTTGCTACAGGAAAAATGCCGTATTTGGGTCTAAAATATCTCAAATGGGCCATCAGAAAAATATGAACGTTGGTCTTCTCCAGAAAGCTTTGTATGTTCTCAAATCACAGTAGAAATGGCAATTTTTATTTATGAGTGGCTTGGTCAATAAAAAGTTGTTCATGGGAATTAAAAGTGTTCCTTTCAAGCAGTTTAGTAATATGAAGCTGCATATACACATATAATCCGCTTGCACTGACCAAACCAATTAGAAATGAAAGTTGTAATTTTGGTTGTGAGCTGACCACTAACAAGGCCACCTTTAAATTTCAGTTGTTATTTTTTAAATTAGATATTTAAGCCCGAAATCCTACATTTTTTTACGAAAGGTCATGTGTAAACCCTGTTAGAAAGAAAGGAATGTAATTCAACCAAATGATTTTTTGAATATAGACACTCTTTTGGTAGGTCTAAACATTACAAATGACACAACCTTAGATTCGACTGTTTCACAGACGAAAGAAAATGTGGTCTCTTTGAAGATACCACATTTTCATTTGCATAATATGACGACGGAGAAACTAAACTTGCACTGACCACCCACTTCCTGGTAGTCGGGAAAAGGTTGGGGTCCGCACTTTTCCGACCGTTTTCATCTAGAATTTATGTAACTCAAGTATCGGTATTCCTTTCCAAAAGAATTCTGCCGGTAGATTAGAATATAGAAAGATGAAAAGGGGAAACGTTCTTTACATTTTTAAAAAGAAATAGTGCCTTATGTGGGGTCAAGAACGTATAATTTATTCTTAGTACTAGCTGTTACCTGCACCGTCACTTCGCTCGGAAGCCGTCTTCGAATATCTGGTTGTACGGTCTAGTGGATACATCGCTGGAGAGTTGTTCTAAAGGTATCGGGTTCGATACACGCAGGTCACCGATCTCTTTTTTTTTTCTAAAAAAAAAGAAATAACTTTTTTCATTTCTACTTTCGCAATATGCACTTTTCTTCTACCTTATCGAACATAAGTGAAATAAATTAGTTAAAGCCAGATTATACATACATTTCAAATGTCGACCTTAGACAGTGTGGCCTGAGCGTTGATATGTCAGTTAGTGAGGATTTCTATTTTATATATAGAGAGTATTATTATTAGTAGTAGTATTGCCTTTTCAGGGTAATATAGTATAAATTCAAATTCCCTTATTCTCAAAAGATTAGGAGTACTGACGTATTTGTTTTAATCTGGAATTTTTAGAATATTGACCGAGTTGCCGTAGGTCAGTGTTAGAGCGTTGGCATAGCATTCGGGAGGCCGTGGGTTCAATCTCAGCGGTCTACCATCCTGATTGAGGTTTCTTCACGTTTTCCTCAGTCACACCAGGCAAATGCTGGGATGGCACCTACAGCATAGACCCTGGCCAACACTTTCCCAAATCCTTTCCCATCCTCTATCCCTGCCTAATCGTTATAAATAAAATTCAAATTTAGAACATAGAGGGAACATTTTGAATTAGTGTTTCCTTTGTAGTTTGTACAGAACAAGGCATCATAAATTATTGACTGATTCTGACAAAGATTGTATTTGTTTAAACGTTTAATCAACAACCATTACGTAAAATATTTGAATTGCTATCAAACTTCCATATTTAACACCTTCTTGTTTAGCTGTATATCTATCTGCTATCTGTATATCTATATGTATCTTGTATGACTCAAACTATATTGGCACCATGTTGTTTGTAGAACATTAATAAATATTGCATTACATTATTATTACCACAACAAATGCAGTGATATTTCACGTTACTAATAAACTGCTAAATAACAACTTAAAATTTCTAATTCATTTATACTGGGAAACATCGAGTTTCAGGTGATAATAGCAGTACAATCACGATATTTTGATGATCCTCTGAATCTAGACAAAGTGACAGTAATCCTGGTGCAAAATTAGTAGTTTTAATGTAGCCTCCACAACTGCGCAAGAACAAACCTCCACAACTGCGGGCTTAAAGTAATTCTGTAATGAATATAGTGTCTGTGTTACTTTCTACATTCTATTTCAGACTTCTAGAAGTATCTTATTGACGAATGGTTTTCGGACATTTAAGCTCGAAATCCGGCAAAGGACCATGTTTGAACCCCCGTAGAAGAGGAGTGTGATTTAGGACCATGATTTTTTGCGTGCATACACTCGATTGGTAGGTCTAAATATGACAAAATATTGTAGAATTTTATTCAATTCCTCACCCCAAGAAATTTGTTAAACATCAAATTTTACACAATTTGTTACTTATTTTTCAGCCTAATTATTGGAATAAAGAAATTAATTTTCAGAAAAGGTGATTCCATATGTTCAATGTACACTTCAAGAAATACCCAACGATGTTTGATTAAGCTTTCTCTAGCTCTTCTGGTTTTTGAGATATTCAGGTTTTTGAAATATTCAGGTTCCCGTACATGTCTATGGGAGTAAAAAACGCCACCCGTCATTTTGGAAATATTGTCGCCCCATGAGAAATAAGGGCATAACATTTCTTTCAAAAGTGGTTCTGATATCTTCAAGTATTTCGGAACCCATATACGATTTTTTCTTCTAAAATGCTGGTAGAACAACTTTTTTCTAAAATTGGATGATTTGTCATGGAATAACCCAGTTACATATGTTTCAGTTTCTGGCATAACGTATGGGGAGAAATGCCATTAACGTTTCATTCTAATAATAATTTTCATAAAAAAAGTTTCATCAATAAGAAAAGCTGTTTTAACAAATTGAATTATGCTTTTACACGTATAAAATATACAATGCAGATTTAAATCTAGAAAAAGCATCGAAACACAGGATTGTTCTGTTCGAAGACAACTGCTTAGATGGAAATGAATATCATTCCTTACCAAACAGTAAGATTGTTTTACTATTACTAAACAAATTTTAAAAAAATAATCTATCTTATCTAAAATCACTAATGTATAAAATGGTCCACTTAGCGTGACTCAATCTGCTGGTGCGTTAAAAAGACAAATCTTGGCAACATATCTCTAGTTGTAGAAGTAGCTCATCGTTTAAACCTTTGCTTTCTAAACAAATACTACACGAATGTGGGTTCGAACCCTGGTCAGATCAAGTATCTTTCCTATTAGTTAATAAGACAATAACTTCTTTTCATCAGATGACAAAAGTATATAATTTGCCAGCAAGAGAGAGAGAAAAGCATTTCAAACCCATAGAAAGAACTTCTGTCTTCTTTACTAAAGGACAGTTTAGTATCTTAGTGCCTCATCGTTCGTGGGGATCATGAGCTTTGGGGATAGTGAATTTGCTGTATGGCACCTTGGTCCGACTTTGGATATAACATTTACTTAATTTGTGTTTAACGTTCACATATAACATACTGACGTTCTGTTAACACCCACCACTTCTCTGATTTAATTTTTTAAACATAATAAGTACTTATGTCCTGAAATGCTTTTAAGGATACATATAGAACTGATTATTACTATTTTATGTAATTATTCATGCTTTGAGGAATATATCAATATAAAAAAAATTCTAGAACGGGATTCGAACCCACGATCTCACGATTAGAAGTCAAAGTTCTAAAGTAAACATTGCTTCATAACATAAAATTGAGTTTCATTTGCTCAAGTAGGATTTTTAATCACTGTATTTCTGTGCTTGATAGCCTGTGTTGTGATTAGGGATTCCGCCAGGATTTTCAGTTTGGGGAGTGTAAAGTTAACATTGGGAAGGTGTAAGTGGGTTTTGCATGGTTTCTATCGATTTTCGATCAGCTGTCGATTTTCGAGTTGTGTGATATAAGGGGTTGTGTGGCGGAATCACTCGTTATGATCTATAGTGTGTAAATATTCATAAAATGAAGACAATATGAACAAGCAATTTTTCTAAATACGAGAAAGCAAAAGACGTTACAACACAAAACACTTACGTGCGACAAAAAATATATTGCCAAATTCAAAATCAGCACCCTCAAATTAGTAAAGAATAGAGAACTTTCTTCATCTTACGGAAAAAATATTTTAAGCGTTGTCTTGTGTAATTACCGTCTTGAACTCGACAGCTGGTCATATTAACTAACATGTTCACTTGATTTCGTTAATTACATCCCTTACGTAGCTTTTAGTGTTAAAATTGGCAGCGTAACGTATTTCTCTGAGCTCGTCCTGTTATTCACGTCTTGGAATGCAATTTAAAATATATCTGTGCTATTGAGATTTTTCATCTGTTTTATTCAAAATGAAAGTTTGAAAAAGTGAATGGTCATATGAAGAGACTTGAACTGAGGACGACTGATTTTAGTCTGAAGTTCTTATTTCCACGCATTATTCCATTACGCCACATAGGACACTTCATATAAAGGCACAATTACTGTATATTTTGCCAGTATTGAATGATCGTTCCAGTTCGAAACTTAAACGAGAATGTTTGTCTTTATAAACGCAATTTAAAGTTACATTGTGTGTATTTTTAATTTTTGTTACTTTAGTGGGTGTAATGCTTATTATTATTATTTACTGTAGTTCTTTCTTTCTTTTTGGAATTCATGCTTTTCGCCGGTGAAGTAAGTTTCAAACATTAAAATTTATGATTGGTTACAATAATCTCGTGATGTAAAGAGTTCTGTTGCCTTATCCAGGATTGGAGAAGGATCTAAAACGTGTACATGGTTTCAAACTAGGGGCGTGTCTCTCCCTTCATAGGTCCCTAAAATCACTGCATTTGTATATTCCCGAAGGAGCGAAGGGGGGAACAGGTATTTCTTACTTGTCCTGAACTGATTAAACGCAACATTTCATGTATGGTGTGTTGCCTACCTTCACCACTTTGCATTCCAGGAACTTTCTTCGCACAGTGTACATACTCATGTTTAAATTCGCCAATAATTATTTAGAAATCATATCAATTCATGTAAATCGTTTGTGCCAAATTATGCCGTAGAAAGTTTGGTCACTGCTCAATTTCTCGCCAAGATATGCGACATCTAGTTTACTTGGAGTTGGTAGAGCGTTCACCACTGGTGATAAGGGTCGTCGGATCGATCCCTGCTCATGCCAAGTGGGCTTTGTATTGGACAAACACCGTGTGCGCCGGTTTTCTCGGGGTGCTCCCGTTTCCTCCCACTTTCTTCATTCCACCAATTCATCCCATCATCATCCATACGGCCTGAGCCATAGTTGCCTTAAAATTCAATTCAATTCAATCTAGTTTATTTTAGGCTTCAGTAATTCTCTGATTGTAGTTCTTATCCCATCGAAATATGCACTTCCTTGATAAAGTTACTTTGTTTAGTTCACTACAGCTTTTCATTAAGGTCTTATAAAACACAAAATTTATTTTTTTCCTAAAAATGGACTTTCATTTTAGCTTTTGCTTTTTACCTCCTCATATCCGTCTTCGTAACTCAAAAGGAATACAAAAACATGACCTAGGTGGAGTACCATCATAGCCGAGCGGTTAGAGTAACAGACCTCAAAATCTCGTCACTTACAGTTGGAAGTTCGAATCCCATTGCAGGCAGTGAAAAGCTTTACTCACCAAGAATATGTGTAATAGCAAAGATAATATGGATCACCATTGTGTGCAATATACTCTCAAGGAAATAACGGTATCACATTTGGGTCACTGAAAAAGCGGAGCACCTCTGTGGCGGTGCACGTCACAATACCGCCCTGGCGGCACAGATGCGGTTATAAATTCATTTATATGGAGGCCCATCTGCTGCAGCCGCAAGCAACCATCCAGCGGTATGTGGCGGCTATACGACTGTTATTGGAAATTTACCGTTATGGCGGCACACATGCTGCATTCGTTTCATTTCTCTGCACCCCAAAAAATTGAATGTCGCATAATTTTGGGACGAAATCAGCATAAGTGAAATTTTCTACGGCACAAACCAGCACAAACGAAGTACAAACGATTGGCACCAGTTTCATTTCAAAATTCAAATTTTATGCGAATTTGAATCTGAAGCTCTCTCCCCCAATATTGAATGTCGCATAATTTTGCGACGAATTCAGCACAAACGAAACTTTCTACGGCACAATCCGGCACAAACGAAGCACAAATGATTGGCACAAGTTTCATTTCGAAATCAAAATTTTCGGCGAATATGAGTGTGAAGCTGCTCCCCCAAAAAATTGAATGTCGCATAATTTTACGACGAATTGAGCATAAACTAAACTTTCTACGGCACGATCCAGCACAAACGAAGCACAAACGATTGCCACTAGTTTCACTTCAAAATTCAAATTTTCGGCGAATTTGAGTGTGAAGCTGCGCCCCCAAAATTGAATGTCGAATAATTTTGCGACGAATTGAGCACAAACGAAATTTTCTACGGCACAATCCAGCACAAACGAAACACAAACGATTGGTACTAGTTTAATTTCAAAATTCAAATTTCCGGCGAATTTGAGTGTGAAGCTGCCCCCCCAAAATTGACTGTCGCATAATTTTGTGACGAATTGAGCACAAATGAAACTTTTTGTTGCACAATCCAGCACAAACGAAGCACAAACGATTGGCACTAGTTTAATTCCAAAATTCAAATTTTCGGCGAATTTGAGTGTGAAGCTGCCCCACCCGAAATTGAATGTCGCATAAGTTTGCGACGATTTGAGCACAAACGAAACTTTCTACGGCACAATCCGGCACGAACGAAGGACAAACGATTTACACAAGTTTCATTTGGAAATCAAAATTTTCGGCGAATATGAGTCTGCCCCCCCCCCCAAAAAAAAATGAATGTCGCATAATATTGCGACGAATTGAGCACAAACGAAACTTTCTACGGCACAATCCAGCACAAACGATTGGCACTAGTTTTATTTCAAAATTCAAATTTTCGGCGAATTTGAGTGTGAAGCTGCCCCCCCCCCCAAATTGAATGTCGCATAATTTTGCGTCGAATTGAGCACCAACGAAACTTTTTGTTGCACAATCCGGCACAAATGTTTCCACTAGTTTTGGTCGTTTGTGCCGTTCTTGAGGGGGCCAGCTTCACGGAGGTACTTTTCTGTGTCTCATAATGGTGAACATCTTACACGGAAGATATAATTTCCAAAGTTGAAATAACTTCCGACTTGTTCTGTACATCAAGCCTGATGTACAAAATAGAAAATCTAAAAAGGAAATAGATAAGAAAAGGAACAGTGCGAACGTGTGTAAGCAAGTAATACTAGATCTATTCGAAAAGTAAATCAAATGAGCAATGACTAAGTGTTGTGACCTATGTGCTGGCCCCGTAAGCTGAAGGTCGCGGAATCGAAATCACTTGTCTTGACTTTTTTTTTTCAAACTGTATGTTATTGAGAACTTTCAATAAATTCGTGTAGATAAAGATGCGCCAGCCGTCACTTGAACTGAAAGGGATCATGGGTAATCGAGTTACGTCAGCTTGTGTACGTCATGGTCGAGTGAGTCTCACTGTCAGAAATACTCTTCCTAAGCTCTTATCAGCAAGCTCAGCGGTTGAACATTGTAAAATGCCTATTTTTCTGTCAAGATCATAGATGAACTATAATATCTATAAAGCGCTAAACTCGTTTAGCCTTCCTTTACAATCTGAAAATTACGCTAATGTACTATAAACATCAGGATTTTTTAAAAAAGTAAGGAGATACTTTAAATTTTAAACAAGCATCTTTGGTAGCTATACGACCCACTACTTCAAAATTTACAAATCGGACTTTTTCTATTATTTCAATGCAATGATATTATTTTCCGGCAAAATACTTCATCTATGAAATATAATCTACCGTTGTAATTATCATATTTTAGTAAGAAATAAATAATGAAAACTGTTTCTAAGCAGTTAAAAGCAGATATATGAAATTAGGCCTATTTTAGGAAAAACATTTACTTCTTTTCCAAACACCAAGTAAGACTTAAAAAAAGGAATCAAATAATACATTTTTTTAAACAAAACTATGAAATAATTTTTAACGCTATTTTCAAAATTATTTCAACAAAATCTCCTTTTTCTGTATTAAAATTGCTTTCAAATGCTTATTAAAATATGTTGTCAAATGGTGAATTTCAGGAAATTTTCAAATTATTTTTAAAACGTAGAGAATACATTGTAAAATGTAGTTTCTTTGAAAGATACTATTAAGATCTTATTTTAAAATAATTTTCTGTAATTTGGAAATTGTTTTCACGCTCTATTTGCTACTTGTGCAGTTCAGACATAACGTTTGTACAAATGTAGCAATATTTCGAACTTCAGGAGAGATTTCCTCTTAAACACGTTGACTGCCATATGAGTTGTATTTAACTCACGCTTAAAAACTTTGGTAAACTTTATTTTTATATGGGCTAGTCTAGTAACTTTGGACTTCGGCCCGTCACGATTCGCCTTTAGCTGTTAAGTGTTAAAATCTACACCCATGCCCCTGCTGGAACTCGAACCCAGGACCTTCGAGCCGTTAACTCACGCTTGTTTTTCACCCTGAGCTGCGTGAATAGTATATAACTCACGAATGTCTTTACCTTTGCAGTCGCGTGGTGTGAAATCTACTTACGCTATCATGTTATAACATACAGAGTACATCTTTGATGGCCCCCTAAAAAAAACCTGTATGTGGTTCGGGTAAATCTTGGCTGTTCGTGTTTTTATTGTCAAGTAATTATGACAATTTTATTTTACTTTAAATGGTAAAAAGGCTGGATGGTAAATAGTTCGCCAATTGTCTACGCAAAGAATCGGCACCCCAACCCTATTTTTATTACGAAAAATAAGGATGTCGGAGTAGAGTACACCTAGCCTGCTACTCCATGATTTAATTACGTATTAATTAAACACGTGTTTGTTGCATGAGACTCCGACTGTTACCCGACAAATGTACTCCGTGGATTGTCAGGTGGCTATTTGAGACACTCCCTCTTGAATGAAACTAGAAAACAAGTTGAGACACGTATTTTTGAATGAGACTTTCGCTGTTGCCTTGCTCCTGCATTGTATTGATTTATTCAGAAAATAATTATACAATTTTTGTTACTCACAACCCTTGCTTTTCACCCCCTACCCGGCTAGGCACAGAAAAATGTACTCCGGAATGCCACAGGGCATTTGCCTTTTTCTTGGATGAAAAAAAAAAAAATAATAATAGTGGGGTTGGCTTGAACGAGATACCTACAGGCGCAAAGAAATTAATTTAGTTTAAGAAGAAGAAG
>JAGDQP010022770.1:0-30017 GCA_022664845.1 Lepisma saccharinum | reverse complement strand
CCTCCAATAACACCTGCAATTGCTCGCTTTCGCACTTTTGTGGTCTACCAGAGCGCGCACTGTCTTTCACATTGAAATCACCACTTTTAAATTGTCGAAACCATGTCTCACATGTTCTAATCGATGGAGCGTGTTCACCATATGTTTCCACCAGCACACGATGACTTTCAACAGCCTTTTCCTTTTGATTAAATAAGAAAAGCAATACGTGCCGCAAATGTTCTTTTTCAAACACACACTCCGACATGATCACTGAACGATAAAACAAAGACACTAGTGTTTGGCGGACTCAACTAGTGTGTGTTTGTAGTTTAATGTCAGACGAACAAAATGACGTATGTGTCAAATGAATACGCTGCGTACTTTTTGCTGGCGCCATCTCTTAGTTAAACCGGAAACTACTTATGCATACACCTGGTATCCTATCATGGCGTCGCAATCTGCGCTTTATGACCCCAAAATCTCTGTCACCTGGCAGAAAACTGTGCCCTCGTACAGGAAAATAAAGCTGAATTCTGTTGAACTGTCCTGACTCTGTTAAGTATAAAAGATATCTCCACATAGTTTGGTTCTTGTTTTGAGCTGGGCAGTTGTCAGCAAATAATCTGAGTTCCGTGATGTCAGCATTAACGTAATGCTTTAGATAATTATTCAAAAAGGTACACAATTCATCGGGGCCTTTACATCCATTACTCTCGTGATACACATACAGAGTGCTAGTGTCAGACTTTATGTTGTGTACACAAAATACATTAACCGTTAATTGTCTGCAATAAAATAGTTCTTGTACAGGCAGTTTTGGCAAAGAAATATTCTGCATGAAGTCAAACGCAAGTGCTAACACATGTGATTCCTTCTTACCATGTGGTGACGCTTCATACTTAAGTGCATTGTAAAATTTAGTGCTTCGTCTTTTATGAACTATCAGTTCGGCAACTGCAGCACGTTTAGCTGCTTCGTTCAGGTGAGGGGATTTAATTTTTAATGACAGCTCTTCACATGTGCAACAGGTATCTACTTGTGGTCGACCAAGTCTGTAGTTATAATGGTTTCGGAAATAGTCCTAGTATTTCCAGTAGGAACACTTAACATCAGGATGATCTTCTCGAAACCATCTCCACATCTGAGTTATATCAAGGTCTGCATTTAAGTAGCGTATAGTTTGTGCGGCATAATGCGACTCTTTCACCGGAAATGATTCAATATGTTCACGAATCAGCAGCTCCATATCATGCGGAATGGCATTAGACACACCTCTACCTCTTCGGTCTTCTGGCGATTCCACAGTTTTTAACTCACGAATTCGCCGCAGTTGTTTTACACTAATTGCATAAACAGACAACACTGCATTAAAACACTTCTTTCTTATGAGCCCCAATTTGTAAGTGGTATTTGAATGAAGCTGCGTTCACCCGGGCTTTCTCCGACCTTGGGCGACTTTGCTTCGCCTCGGTTATATCAATAAGTCCCTGCAAAAATAGATCTTGTTGGTCTTTTGTGGGTATATTGTAGAAATGTGTAAGTATGGCTACACAATTATCGTGCCCTATCACTTCCTTTTACGCTTGTAGGAGAATCCTGGCTCTTTGGTTGGTGTCTGCTTTTCTTTGTAATTCACATATTCCTTTCCTTTCAACCGAGCACATTTATCTTGTTTCGTTTATATGTCTCGGAATTCCTTTTACGTTTACACGTATTTCTTCCTGTTATCCCAGTCTTGTCGAAGTTCCTTTGCATTATTATACACACGAAAATGACCATTCCGTCTGTTCATTCATTCAAGGTCATCAGACTCTGTTTTGGGGAATTTCTGCGTAAAGAAATGTTCCCATCTAAAGTGAATCGCTTTCCGTCTGTTACACTTCAACGAATATATTGTGAATCACAATTGCCAGCTACTACAACTTCCGGTGCCAGCGCTCGCGTCCACATTTCTCCTAGGGCCAAGTGGAAATGGCCTTTTTTTTCTGGACACTTTCTTTCATTCGATTGAAGTTCCGTCAGCGCCGTATCATATTAATAAGCGTATATTAATAATACGTGATATAGGCACGGAAAGCAATGAAAATATCTCCACGAATTACTTTCCGCTTCTGAAGACCTTACCGACTTTTGTGCTAAAAAGGTATCAGTCAGCCCTTTCAACACACCTTCACTTTTTCCCGCATTATTTTTGACCATTTCCATTCATCATTTTTATGCCTCTCTAACACCTAGGGTTGGAGATTATGATTTAACGCAAAACTCAATTTCGGTAAAATCTTGACTGATTCCCTTTAAAAAAAAAGCGATTCAAATATGATTTTAAAAAATAGTTGTTGTTTTTTTCTTTTGTATTGGGTATAATGAAAGAAAAGAACAAATATCTAACAGTAAGTTGAAATGTAATGACTGATTAGGGGGGGAAACATACCGTGAAAAACGTAATTAGCTTGGATTCGTGCTTTGACCTGTGGGCGCGTTGCTATAAAGAACACTGGAAAGCGATATTTGACACCTACCGGTTTAGTGTAGTGGCTAACGTGTTAGAAAGAATGCGGGATCACGGGTTCTATTCTCAGCACGGTGATATTTAAAAAAAAAAATACTGTACAGTAACTTTTTTTTTTGAACATACAGTACAGTATACCCATTTTCAAATTGTAAAAAAGGACTAAACATTGGTTAGGTTTGTGTTTTATTTTAAATCCCGGCATTCCACTTAGTAATGAGTCTCTAACACATGCCAACAGGAAAAATAACTATTAGTTTATCATTGTAAGGAAAAATCAAGACTAGTCGAAAGTTGATTTAAACTAGCGTACTATCTGGAAAATTGGCAGCCAGTTTATTTGTGAAATGTTGTCGATTCGAACAGTAAAGTAAACGTCATTATAATACTCTTGAGGTGTCTCACTTCTGAAAAATCACGAATCAGTCTTCTTCATTGCTCTATTCTAACACAGGATTAATTAATATAATTTCCAAGTTTCGAATTTAAGTCTAGATAAATGTCTTTACTCCAGAAACTGTTTTCATCACATAAAAGGACTAGTAAAATGTACTACGTTTAGCAGAAGAACCGGTGGAACAAACAAATCTGAAGTTCGTGAGTTCGAACCCCACTCCAGACCTGCCTTTTCTTACTACAGGCTCTACCAACATTTTTAAAAACAAGGTTTGTATAAAGTTTGGCTTTCCAAGTTTAGCATGTCAACTAGCAAGTTTGCAGCCTTGGAATGCCAATATTGCTGCAAGTTTAATGTACTATCTGGGTTTTTGGATATTAATGCAATCTGAAGGTGGATAATACTTTGTTACTAAAGTATGATCAGCCTTGTCAGAAAGCTGCGTTTCTCTTTAGAACATTTTCTGCGAGGAACGTTTCACCAATCATAGTCTCCAATCATTAAGCATTCCTCAGTTCGCTTCTTCGAAGTATTCCTTTCCAAACTTTGAATGTGTGATGGTCAGTCGAAAATGGTGTGTGTAAACCATATTTCAAGAGTCGAGTAATGCAAGGAACAATACTTAACGTAGTTTACAAATTCCATGAAGATTTTAGTTCCGAATAACGAATGAATTATCATGGTAAAAGGCAAGTTTTAAACAGTGGTTAGCTTTCTCCAAATAATATCCAGAGTCGCAACACTTCACGTAGGTTTCAAATTTCAAGATGATTCTAGTTCCGAATAAGGAAATACCATGGTAATGTTTTAGTTTTCAAGCAATAGTTAGTTTCCTCCAGATATCCAAACGATTCCCTATTAGCTATGTTACTTGGTACAGTATTTCTGTGAAACCGATGACCATCAGCTCAAATTTTGGAGACATAGTTCATAGGTTTTGACTGTCCTGAAATAGACTGGTCTGCAGCTTTGGGTGTACAGATCTACTTGGGAGACAATTTAACGTACAGTATGACACATTTGGAATGAATTCACATAAAGAATAATTACATGTCCTTGAAATAACCTGTCAATTAAATTTATATATTTTCTAAAATGATTAGTTACGGTAATTTGCTCTTAAATCTCCTTTTATCGTATGGGGAATGAATGAATGACTTATGGAACAATTCTGTACCTGAGAGCTAACACCGCGTAGGTTACAAATCAGTGTTTTTGAGAGAAAAACTTCCTTTTATATACTGTAGAAACTAAATGGACGTACTTATTTACATTATTAACATGTTTACAAGAATCGAGCAACCAGTATGTGAGGCCTACCAAATGCTATACAAAATTGCATTAATCAAGTTTTAGCTAAAAGTAGACTTACGCGGTTCTAGCTCTCAGGCACAGAATTAATACTTGAAACTACTTATATTTTGTGAACTTACAACTGACATATGAGACAATAATTGCGGTCTAGAAAAACACGAACTTACTTGTTAGATGTTGAAGCTAGGACAATCGAAATAATGTTCTAACGAACAGCATTCTCAATCCACTGATTACTGACATAATTTTGCATTAAGCTATCCTTTTCAGAACTCTGGGTTTGATCCAGTTCCGCTTATGTAAGTTCCGTGTACAGTTCTTGTCTAAGCAACAGCAAGGTAATTCTACTGTACATTCTGGAACTTCTAGAGTTTCCGGGTCTTTCTTCCTAACGTTTGCTCTTGTTTCTTTGTTTAGTGCAATTGTGATTACGCTTAATGGTCCTTCTCGGTTCAGCTATCTGCGAACTCTCATCCTACACTTATGAGCAGGACATATTCTGATCCGTATACACAGAATCTGCAATAAAACTGGTGATTCTCATTAAAAAATCAAATTTGGGGCCCACAAAGGGTCCCACACATTTTGAAAGGCTAGCCCATCCGATAACTCTATTGATTTTCTGAAACCTCTCTTTCAAATTAAAAAAAATGCATTCCCACCGAGATATTTTGCCGTTCCGTAACTTTTAACACTCTCACCATTAATCTACCTTCCGGCCCTATAGGGCCCAGGACACACATCATACAGATTTTAGCAGGATATATTCTGATTTAGTTTTTTCCGTAGATACAGAATCTGCAATAAAAGATGGGGATTCTAATTTAAAAAATCAAACTTGGGCCCCACACATTTTGATGGGCTAGCTCATCCGATAGCTCTGTTGATTCTCTGTAACTTTTGTCGCTTTCAAGTTTTCTTTCAAAAAACGCATTCTAACCAAGATATTTGGCAGTTCTGGAACTTTGACAAGCATTGTATAAGAGACCGCGTCCAAACTTTACCCTTTTATTCAAAGGCCTTGCACTTCAAAATGGCAGCTAATATTCTGTTTGGTAACCTTTTTGTGACTCGCCTACCTGTGTACGAAATTTGAAGTAGGGTTTCGGGGTGATCTGAGTGACCCTTCCCTTGTGAGAAGAACAGGTTCACATTTATGAAAAAGATCGTACCTGGATTGGTGCTTTGTGTTTACCAAAACGAAAACTGAATAAATACACACAGAGATCATTTTTATAACAATTTATTTATCATCATATGCCCCCTCCCTTGAATAAATGCTTGTTTCTCAAAATAAACAATTAACACTTCATTGAGAAATGCATCAGCTAAAAGGTAAAACCCAAGCTTGTAACATACATAAGACTAGTAATACTTTTTCATAGAAAACAAACAATGCAAAGGGGAGAAAATGCAAAGGCTTCCGCAGACTTATAAACATATTTACGCAACTAACACTGGACAATATTATTCTATTATGCCAAAAGCAACAGCAAGCCGTGCTGCACAGAATTCTAACTGGACGAAGAAAATACAGCCGAAACACGAAAATAAGCACTTAAAAGGTAGTTTGACACTGAAATCATGAGAGCCTCTATCCAATACAATAATAATAATAATAATAATAATAATAATACCATTTGACTATTTCATTGCGTAAGAACCTGTAATGGATTAACGTAGAAACTTGTAAAATCAACCTCATTTTACTTTTTCTCCAAACTATTCATTATTGACAACGAGACTTGATTTATCAGCGTAAGAATTAAGTTAAAAAGCATGTCAAGCTTTTACTTTGCAACACACCAAACAATTACTTTAAAATTCTATATTCTAAAATCGAGACTCTTCTTAAATTTACAAGAAGGTGGCATTATTGACTGTCTATGACAGAAGCTTGCGTTTCAGCTTTTGCTTTCTATTGAATTCGAATTAATACTACACCGCTACGGGAACTGTAAAAATAGTGACTGGAAAGCAATAAAATTGTTCTCCCAGTAGTAACATGGGAACAAATTCTTCTGTATTTATTCCCAAAATTGACAATAAATATCACAAATAATATGCCCGGGCTAACTGCTTAACTAATTGTATTTTCCAAACCAAGTGAGTATTCAAGTAACAGATTTTTAGATCAGTACACTGTGTGTAGTGTGTTTTAAAAATAACGATAATTTTTGAAGTATGAATTTCCAACTGTACAAGCATAAGCATAAAAGAAAACATTATGTTAATCTTTATCAAAGGAATACGTTTGTTTCTGAGCTAGATGCAGCGCCGCATCGTCACAAATGACGTAATATTTTAATAGACAATGACGTACGTTGTGTGAACTCAGCTAATGATAATCGAAATGGTACCCAAAGAATGTACCTCCGCAAAGTTGTGACTTAAGGAGTGCATCTGTCAGGATATCCAAAAGCTTCTGTGGAGAATTCTTTCTATGATACACTTCTCAATCGCAATCCTTGTCCAAATACCGGTACAACTTTGATTGTCATTTGCTATGCTGACACGCTTCACGTTGTTATTTATTCAGACATTACGTAATTCATGACGAAGCAGCACTAACTTTGAACATCTCTAGTTCATGACAACGATGGACATGATCAATTTTAAACTAGCATTATGGGGAATTCATTCCTGAAATATTCTCAAGCACAAAAGCAGAAGCAAATACACGCAGTATAAGCAAGAAGATACGGAACATACACGCAGTTCGACAGTAAGCTGAAGAATATACGGGTGTATACGCGTGTAACGTGTCTTATTAGAAGTTTCTTAAATGTCATTACGTAGTGTCAGTGAATCAAGAATTGCATAAACCACATTTAATTGCTCTGTAATGCTCAAGGGAAGTTATATACATAGTCGTGTTTCTATCAATCTTTAATGTACACTCAAACTCATAGAAAACGGCCGATGAAAGAATCTTAACAAGTCCGAAACCCTGCATAATGTAGCAACATCAATCCAATTCTAAATGAAAACTTGGAGATTTCATTTGTTTAAATTATAACGTACATTGGTTTAGTGATATCACATTGTGCCACTTTCCACATTCGAAAATTACCATACTTGACACTTTGAATGAATCTGCGTTTACAGAACGGATTGTGGCAAAAAAATATTAGATGAAGAGAGTATCCGAAAGTGAAAATTATGTGGTGTGTACAAAATTCAAGACAAAATAAACACGGTTCTTATTTTCGCTACATACTACGTCCTTCCAGGAGAAATTAAAAACTTCTGTACCTCACTCTGGGAAGCCTTTTCAATTTCTCATTCCATGGTTCAATCTTATATTTGGAAAAGTTGATCATAGGTGCCAAAAAAAAAAAAAGTTTCCACTAAATTCACTACACAAAATATATCCATCAGCAAATTAAAACTAAATGCACACTTAACTTGAACTCCAACCATGTGAATGTTTTACATGTGTCTTACTCCAGTGTATAAACATGGATACTTCAGACTTAGTTACTTAATGTAACTTTCAACAGTAACAAATAAGTCTTACTTACACTTTAATCACAGCCAGGTTATGTTCCCTACTTTACATGAAGCTAATCCTCCTTAATCCTTCTATCAGTCTTATTATCATCTACCATCTAAAACTAACATCAACAGTGGAATGATCGTGTGGACTCAGTCCACATGGCGTAAGCTACTTAAACTACTATAGCTTTTAGCATATTACATTAGGGACGAATTCAGGACAGCTTTTGAAATTATTGACGAACGAAACAAAGACATATGCCATGTAATATAAGTGGCCCCTCTGAAAGAATTCAAATTTTTTCAACAAACTTCATGTACCACTAACAAAACTAGCTCTGAAATTCATGTAAACACTTCACGAGTACTCCCATCCCTCCCCAAACTTTTCTTTTTTTTTTTAACAACAAACAATTTGTTAACAAGGTGTAAACTTACAGAACTACAAAAACAAAATTCATTAAGAAATGTTACCAAATACCACACCACACTACAATTTAACACTGAAAAGCACCACGTGGAATAGTCAGCAATAATGGACCACTCTGTCACTCCAATAAAAGCTTACGATTAGAACCCAGAAGTTAACTTCCGTGAAAGTAGAGAGGACGCTTTCGTATCAAAATTTTTATCCTTGTTATACTAAGCAAAGTTGAACCCCGGGTAACCGAGACGTTAGAGCGCACGAGGGTTCAATTCCGTTGAGGATCGTTGAACGGCGTGGTTCGGAGTCCACTTTACCACAAACTGTTAGTCCCGTTCTTAGAAGCTCACAAGCTTGTTTAGGCAGTTAGTAACAATTCACTCTCACTCACTCATTACGGGAAGTCTGAAAAGCGATTGAAGCATTCTCCAGAAGAGCCTATGTGCACAGTGCTTGTTGTGAGTGTGTTGTTTGTGATACCTATATTTTAATATTACTTTCACCTCTAAATTAACAGAAAAAATATTTAACTAAACCTTAACTAACAACACATACTTTGCATTACGATTGTTATCGATCCTTTTTCCACAGAACAGTTGTTGTTAATATTTGAAACAGACTGAAAATAGTCCGTAGTATTTCTTCAAACAATGAAATACGAATGTTACACTAAATTATTTTAAAAATTCACTCAATCCATCTGCCCTTTCCTGGCATGAATGGAAAGAGATTCCTCATATCCTTCTGTTTTTTGGCTTCACCACTCGCATACGAAACTATTCAAAAAATATCTTATCAATATTCCTTCTTTTCTATGTCAGAATGATACGTAACTTTGGACATGTGTGTTAGAACACAAGATATCATTTTTGCACTTGATAAGCGCATACTTTTGATTCTGAGTCATTTTGCTTTAGTTTTGGCCTTTATAAGAAACTATTTCCAAAGCATCATTCTAGTTCCTTGTTTATTAATCTTTTGTCAATTACTTGGTAAATGGTTTTGGGGCTCCAACATTGCAACAATCCTTCACGGATTCCAACATTGCACCAGAGCCTCCAGGCATGGTTTTGCAGATCGCACATTGCCCTTCTTCGCCGTAAAGGATTTTATAAGCGCGAAGTTATGGTCGCATTCTTTAAATGAATAGTCACGAACTGTAGAGGTATGATGTATGCCTACAGTAAACTTTCTACCGAACCACATTCCAAAGCATAAAAATTGTTTTTATACTGTCTCCTCTGCCGCTTCTGATATACAATATACAGCCTAACCTCCTAACGTTCACTTCACGCTAAGCCTTCAGTAAACGCTCTTAACTTCCAGTGTTTTTGGTTTTAATTTATATTAACGTCCTAAACAAGATAGCGAACTAAGGACGGGACCTACAGTATTTGGTAAAGTGGGCTACGAATCACTCCATTCAATGAAACCCGGCGGGATTTGAACCAGTGACCATGCGCACACAGAAAGCGAGCACACTAATCCCACGGTCACCCCGAGATCAGCTTCCAGCGTTGTCATATCAACACGAAAATTTGTGATATTAAAAAACGAAACATAGTAGTTCATTTAAGTGATCTGCGGAAAGTGGGCTCATAGACCTATAGACCCTTCTTCAAGAAAACGTCTCAATTGTTGTGTGTAGATGTGTCACTGCCTGTTCATGTGTGACATGCCTGACCTGTATTTTTCTTGGTTAAGTAATCAGTTTCTAAAACAAAGTACTGTCCTTATTCAACACCAATGAGAGTTATTTCCATCAGCACCGTTCGCTGTTTTCTTGCCAATTTTCAAAATTCATTTTTCCACAATTTCCGGAGTTTGTTCATTAATCATTACATATCATGTTCACTTGAAAGTTACAAATCGAAATGCCACAAGCGGTTTTCTCTCTCTGCTAAGTCCAAGACAAACAAATTGTACGGGAAATAAAAAGAACTGGTGACAGACTGTTCCATTAAAACTACTACTTCTGCTGCGGACAAACTGAACTGACAATACACGGTGAATACACAAACACCTCTCTCTTCCCACATGCAACAAAATGAACAAAATAACAATAACGGTGGAACCGAACAATTCCAGTTTAAAAATTCTAACAATGCTTTCTCATATTCCCACATTTAGTGTAGAAATTAAACCTTACTCCATTAGATACCTAACACTATACAAAATATATACTAACACAAATTCTAGCCCACTGCAGCACACCAACTCTAGATATTAATGCAACTTATCATCTCAAATGAATTAAATGCAACACACTAATAAACCACTCTATAAAAACTAAATATGTCCTTTCAACTTTGTTCATCCAAAATACTTAAAACTGAAAATACGCTAAAATGACAAAACGGAAAAAGTTTTACAAAGGACTGAATAATAAAATCACATCCGCTCATAGTACATTTTTTTTTACGTAATTCTAGTGCTTCAGATCCTCTATTTACTCACAATGAAAACGTCAATGTACAGCAAAATTAAACGCCAATTACAAAATGTTAATATTATGCCGACAATCTTCAATAAACTTGTACATTCATTTTATTACTCTTTTAAAAATACATTGACGAAGCAGTGCTTTTAAATTGCTAATTACAATTATACTTATGCATTATACTTATTATAATTTTAAGTTATCACTGTATAGTTCACCTTAAGACAGAATGATGAGGATCAGTTACATGCCTTTCTTTCATCCTCACTGTCAACTCAACGTTAAAAAAAAAGTCTGACCGAACTTTTTTTAGAAATATAATGTACAAATAAACTGTAATTAATTTAAATAGGTAAGTAAATGCTAGTCTATTCTTGAAAATGAATAAAATAAAAGTTTTAGTTTAAATGTGAAGAAAACTTTTATGTAAACAGATGGCACAGGAAAATATGTCGACTTTGGGCCAAATCGAGTGTTTATGCACATATAGGTTGGACCCAAACATAACAGCAATCAATTTCAGCATATCGACAGTGTTTTCTGTAAAATTAAAGTTTGATTTTACTGGACATCTGTTCTATCTGCAAAATCAGAACATTATGCACATCTACTTATGAAGTATAGCCATCGATTTAATTATTGACAAATTCTATGATGAGAGAATAACAGCTGATAAAATGTGTAACGATTGTATTAGTACCACAATTGCAAAGGACATTCTTTTAAAACAACATGACAATATCGAATAACGATATACCTAAACAATAGAAGTAGATTTTACTTATTTTTTGCGATACCCAGTACTTGCAATAATATATTATTATGAATTCATTTTATACAGACAGTATCTGCAAATACGAATACATAAAAAAAAATACAACACTTTCACACTTCCCTATAAAACTTATTCGGAAACACAATGGCTTTATTTTATAAACACGTCTAGACAAATCCTACCAATAAACGAATAAAAGTTGTTTGAAACATATCGTCGGGTCTTTATTCAGATGTAAAACTAGTTCACTTCTCAAAGTAACACCTCTCTGTAAGAAAACACGTGAAAAATGAAAGTATAACAACATTGCTCGTTTTGTATAACGAAAAATATCTTGTTTACTTATTTATTTAAACATTATTCTACACGTTCCATCTATTATCATGAATAATTATTAATGTACAGTTTTTGTTTTTTTAAAATTTACTTCGTTACCTGCATAAGATTGTCTTCACACAGTGAACCTGCACGTATTAATAAACTTATCATCTATTTCTAAGCGAACTTTTATCCTTTATATTTGATTGAATTAAGTATTCTTTATTACCAATACATATCGTCGGCTTTAACACGATTAATATTAACGAACATTTTCAGCCTGATGTTTAACAAGTGACTGGAAAAAAGTTAATATATAAATGACTGCTTTTTTATATCAACAATTAAGAACTTTTAATTAATATTGTTTTTAAATCACACTAAAAAGTAATTTTTCAATAATGGCTTTTTAAGACATTTTCCACCTCTCAATAGTAACAATAAAAAAAAAATCTTGAAAGGATTAAGCATCTTCCCGAAAAAGTCTACATAAAACCTTTATTCATTATGCATATAGTCATTTGTACACACTTAAAATATACCAAAAAGCTTCAATGCCTTTAAACTGACTACAAGTAAAATCCTGAGTAATTTTATTTTTAAAAACAATATTAAGTCTTTCAGTTTCAAATTAGATTTGTAAAACCAAGCCAGCGGACGATATGTTGTCTCCACCTCCTGCTGTTTGATGGGCTTCAGTACATACCAAGACAGGTGCTACACAGATCTCGATTTCTCCTATTTCTGGAGATACCTCATGCCAACATGATACAGGCTTAGAATCATTAAATGGAATCCGTTTACTGCCAGCATCTCGTGAAGTTGCAAAACTGTCATCCATAATTAACATAGCCTTCTCGACATCAACCTGTATTTTAAAAATAATAATAATAAAACTTCACGATTAAGTATTATCTCAGATACTATAATCATCACTGATCCATTTACAAGTTTAAACATAATTTAGAAGAAATGTAAAGTGCAAGCTGAAATTTCCTATAAAATGACGTCTCCAAATAAGAAAAAAAAAAAAAAAAAAAAACCTTTTGTCTTCTACATGCACGGTTTTTGTATGTTGTATTTCATATACAGTAGAACCGCGGTAATCCGACCTCCGATGGTTCGACTCCTCGCATAATCCGACTATGACGGAGGTAAAGGAAATATGGCGGATTTCTGCATTTGTCCTTGAAACATTACGTATATTGTTGAGTCAGTTAGCGTGACACTTAAGCAGTGCGTTTTAGTGCTTTGCTTTGCTACTATTTGTTAAAGCAGTGATTTTTGACAAGGTGAATAGTTTGTTTTCTGTATTTTTCCTAATTTTTCTTAATTATCAAATACATTTCTTTGCACTTTACTGTAATATATTAAATAATTTTGCTCCTCTGATAATCCGACTTTTCTTGCGTTCTGAACATGCCCTCAGTCCCAAAGATGACGGATTAACGGGGTTCTACTGTACTAAAACATTTACATATCCAACTTAACGGTATACCGTATTTTACGCGTGTATACCGCGTAATCTTTGGTAACTTACTTTCGAAAAAACCTGCAAAACGAAATAAATTATAGCTTATTTGTTTGCAACACACACTAACTGAGTGACCAAAGCTACAATGAACATACCTGCGTTGTTCATGTTTACGCTACTGATAACAACGCAAGTCAAAACAACTACAATTCTCTATTGGACGCGAAGATAATATGACTCCAATTTAACACTGCAAGTGAGCAATATCAGCACTAATTCCACCACTGCAGATGAACTATCCAGAGCAATTCATTATGTACAGTCAAGTAGGGTTTCGTGCGAACTGAAAGGTCTCCTCAGTTTGAATTTGACACTTGTTTGAGGTTGTTAGGACATGAAGAAAATCTTGGTCACATGATCTGTGTGTGGTTGGTAAGTCCGCCATCTTGAATTCAATATGCCGTCATAACGAAGATACTGACTTATACTTAAACGAAAATTATCTTCTCACAGAATTACGTTGAAAACGTAGTTCTTGTGTTAATTTCAAAATAATAGTATAGTCTAACGAATCAAAGTTTGTATGCTTCTTATTGCAGTAGCTATATTTAGATAGAGCGGATGTTATCCCAAAATTATAATATTTCTCATTTCATAACAGTGCTTTAAAATAACAATGAAATTGTCATAGATAAGGAAAAATACCCTGAAATAAACGTTATAGACCATAACTTAAGCTTTTAGCGCTACCAATTATGACAGTCTATCTTAAAAACAAAAGGAGCTGGTCGAATTTATGTTACGTAGAATGTTGGGTTTTATGACCTATTATGTAAGGGCAAGCACATGCTTGAAGTTTTCAATAGCCGTAATTCAACAAATTAACATAAATACTTCAGCCTTGCGTGAAAGAAACGCAGTTTCTCAATGATTTCAGTCAACCACATTTGATACTTTAATGTTTTTACATCTGTTTCAATATTAACAGATAGAAATTAAATCGGATACTATCACAGAGACAAATGCAAGGCACAGAACACTATATACGACCATTAAGAAATTTTGAAATACGTACCGTTTGAACTTTGAAAATGTTTGCACTTGTACCAAAAATTTTTCTTGTGCAATAACTAGTGATAACATCAATATAACGTCTGCGTGAAGAAATAGACTGATACGTAAACTGTGGCACTGGTCAACAATGATTTTGTTGCCAATGAAATTAGACCGATTTTAGAGAAAGTTGGGGTCGCTGAGTTCGAATATGGCATCGGCTTCGTTGCATTGCTTCTGGTATTTTAGATACAGAGTGTGTCCAAAATATGTTTAACATCTACAATGGTCATGCGTACCCTACTCGAAAACCAGGTTGAGTGAGTTAAGAAGGATTTCAGAGTAAGTTGGGGTTGCTGATTCCGAATATGGCATCGGTTTTACTCGATTGGCTCTAATTATGAGATACACTATGGTCCAAAATATGTGAACACCTACAATGATCCTACGTAATCAAGGTTACCACATGAATGAATAAACTTGAAAATAATAATAATAATATAGGTTTAAATTACTAATTCAAAAAATAAGAGTAATGTGAACTATAAACAGGGACAAAATATTGCTCCATATGACAGGGGGCGACAAATAGTATTTGAGTAGGGTTATCATTTGGGTGTATCCTGTAAACCAGGGAAAGCCTAAGTCAGGATATGTGCGACGTCAACTAGCTTGGGAATGAAAAACCAACTATCCACTAACTGAGCTAAGACAGGCCATATATCATGTAAACTATATGATAAATTGTTTAATATTGGCTTCTCTGTACTGTTAATGATGAATGAAAAGATGCCTGGTACACGATATAAATTTAAGACGAACAGTGCTGACAATCCTGTTCGGAGCAGTTTATAACTGATCCACACAACCCAATAAGTCACAGAAAACCCTGTCCTGTTACATTCAGATTATAAGCTTACACGAAAATAAAAGAATGGAAGAACATGCTAGAGAAACCACTGAATAATCACAATTTCTGCAGTATCAGCACAAGAAGAAAGAAGGTTATCTCATGCATGACAATCCCAGATATCCAGCCGTAGCAAGCCCGACAACTAGTGTCCTGAACCTGAATCGTCTGCAGGCAGCTAAGCCTTTAAAATTTTCCCACAATCGCACATCGAACTAATTGACATTTACCCTGACATACCACAATATTCAACCTTTTCTAGTTACCGATTCTATCGATCTGTCAAGGAAGTTATAAACTTCTCAATATTTTGGGCAGAGAAGAAGTAAACAAATACAAATGGGAGCTTTCCTAAATTTTCAATTTTCTTCAATCTTATTCAGGATTGTTAATTATTTAGCCAGACCGGATTCCCGCACCTTTCCAGGTAATTATTCCAATTTCCAGAACTATATTTTATACAGTAGAAGAGAAGTGAAGAATATCAGGCAATTTCCTAAGAAGATCACTCTATCAAAATGAATTATTTATTTGTTTATTTAATTATGTAAAACTACAAATACTTACTTCAGAAGATCCACACACGTGACGATTAGCAGTAAGAGAAGCCTTCGCTGCAGCTGCCATGGAGTTCTTCCACGCCGAATCTTTCTTGATCATAATGGCTTGATACGCAAGGGTGTGAACATGCAACCTGGTAAGACGTCGTTTACCTCCCTCCTCTTTGGTTTTCGACAGAATCCTACGAACAAAAAATTACCACATTTCTCTTACTACACCTGAGAAAATTATATTTCTCTTACCAAAATTACCACACCAGATAATGTAAATAAGCCTGTCAAATCACTACGTGCAATTTGTGTACTGTTTTAGGTTTCCACGAATATTGTAGTTGAAGTTTCACACGTTTCCGTTGATTGTAATTATACTTATGACAAGATAAAATCATTTTACTAGAAAAGGTTTTTGTCGTCTAATATTTCGACGTGCCCTCTGTAATGAGCTCCAACACTATATGTAACCAACTTATAGCGCCAATTGCATGTGAATGTTTCAGTGAACACTAGATGTCGCCACTGTTACGACATTTTGTCGAAGTGACTAGAATTTAGAAGCAAATGTTCATATTATTTTGTGATGACAATGTTTATGTACTATTCTCATCTTATAAATATTATTAGATGTGTTGTTATAATACAGTGGGAGCGGATTATCTATTAAATGTAAGTGCGGCCCGCGGTGGGCCGCGGAGCCTACGTTCCTGGTAACGCCGCGCTTACGTTTGATAATTCCGATAGATTACGATTTACATCTAATATAATGCTGACGAGGTTAAAAGAGAAGACAAAGCAGAACACACAAAAAATTAATCTCATGTATTGGAGTTACCTAAGCTCCTGCAATAATAACAACTCTATTTGTGAAGGAATATGAGTTTCATTTTTCAATAGTTATTACAGTTAAATATCTCTAGCCTTGTGCAGCAGACCAATGATTTTTAGTTGCGAAGGTAGACATGGTTATTTATGAGTAGTAAAAAACTGTGGTAAACTTATTTTTTTTATACGGACCATCTTAGTAACGAGGGCGCGTCACGATGATACGAATACCATGAGTTTAAAATCCACAAACATCCATGCCCCAGGCAGAATTCGAAACTGCAATATCATGAACGGCGGCGCAGCGTCTAGCCCACACAGCTACCGAGATCGGAATAAGTAGCAAAATCCTGACAATTACAAAGAACACACAAAGGAAAACATAAGTAGTATTTTTACAGGGTGTCTACAGCATTCACAGAAGTCAAATTCATGACTTTTGTGTGCAACAAAAATTTGAATTGCTGGGACAAGCTACGTACGAACTCTGGATTTCCGCTTTGGGTAACTCTATTTCTTAACGCATTCCGCTGTAGCATTAAAAATTCACATCAAACATGCTTCAAATGTATAATACAGGGCAGTCCTTTTATAATGAATTTCAAGGGATCAACAAAATCAGTTCTTTATATCCGCATTTCGTTATAAACACTCACCTATTTTTCTCGAATTACGGTAAAAAAAAGGGGTGGGGGGCAGAAACGTTTAAAAAAGAATATGCAGCAGTATAGCATTGCATCTGAAGGTGATTTTATTAAATGGTTTATCAACTAGCCTACCGTACATATTGCAGTTTACACCGCTTTGCCTACCAGCTTACAGCAACCGACATCCCCTCACTCTCTCTTTACTTCTAACACAATGAGCTCCGCTGAAAACATAGAATTATTTTTACCCTGACTGTCATCCAAGTGGAAGGAGGAGTAAGTCATGCCTGGTAAGGTGAAATCCATCGTTTGAAAAGACAATGCGATTTTAAAAGTGTTGGATTTCTAATGTTTGGACAGAAGCCAAATGAGGAATGTATGAGAACAGCTGTGAAATACCAGTTTTGCGGAACCTGAGTGGAATGGACTTGCATACTAAATTTGCAGCTGTTATAGTATGCAAGTTGATTCCTCTGCTCTTCTCCACTCGTCCTGTTACAAAACAAAGGGGAAGGAGTGTTCACGGCCTTCAACCTTTTGTATTTCCGTCTTTACATGTAAACAATAACCACGAAGAAGCGGAAAATCAATACGTTCGAAACATGAACCCATTCTGAAAACTTCGCTATAAGTGGTCTTGACGGGAAATATTCTTCGTAATATATGGTCATTTCTTCCATGTTTTAAATAGGCAGGGTGACGGGAATTTCATTTATGTTCGCAATATCTAATAATTCGCTATATCCGAGTTCGTTATAAGTGGGCTGCACTGTAATATTTTTTTGCATATTTGGGAAAATGCCAAAAGTACCATAAAAAAAAGTGAAAATTTCCCAGGTTTATTTGATTGAATTCATGATCAATGACTCATGACTTTTATAACCTGTAGGCACCCTGTATTACATATTAGAGCTAGTATCCAATAGACCTATTGCAGAAGCTAGGAAATCCTGCGCCTAGCATCGTAACACTTACAAGTTCCGATGTATTTTCAGTTCGAATTTCATCTGATTCTTTCGAAACCACCTGTCACTAGAAATATTTAACTAACTTTTTTGAAAGCCAATTTAAATTTTAAGCATAATCATACTTCCCATCATGTAAATACCAAATGTCGCCTAGAATTTTCTAAGTAAATAAAAATAAGGCTTACGTTGACCGCAAAAACCATACGAAGGTTAAAAGGAACACGCATTAAAAGAAAAAGAAGAGGGGGGGGGGGGTTGAGTAAAACGAATATGTTCCATTTACAATCATTTTAACCATGGAGATCCCAAATATCAGAAGCCCTTTTTCTCCTAATCGAGCAGAATTTTACACCTAATTTCCTTCTTCCAGAATTACTGGCAGTCTTTCCACGTTTGCCGTAAAACTACAGAGCTTATGTTGAGCAATTTTCCTTTATTTCGTAATGCTGAGTGAACACTAGTAAGTTAATTATGGAAAAATTGTTACGCAGAGGTGTGTTGGCTACAAATTCCTTACTTTGCGTAAAGTTATTTTTCATCTCTTTACTTCGACGAGATATCTGACGACTAATTCGGCAACTACTCCTAACTACTGATAAAAACCATTTAGAAGTTCGCAATATAGCGAGAAAACTTTATAATTTCACAACAGAAATAAAGTAATCCACACTGTAGTCGATTGATTTGTAAACAAGCAGCGGTTTAAAGTTTTATGATACTTTTAAAAATAGCATTAATACAAGCACATGCACATGAAAGCTCTACATGATAGGTGGACTGGACAATGTCCTTAAGCCTGTGAATTGATATTCAAAAATTACAAGAAAAAAAGTCTGAAGTTTAAGAAGTCGAAAAGGCCTAGCTGGACAAGTTTTTAAGTAGCGTACATTGGGCATGATTCAATCGAGCTTCTTTAGGTGTGCACAAGTCCAAAGACCGAACTTAAATTAAAAAGAACTACAAACTTACATCCTGATAAGTTTCTTAATGCTAAATACCCTTATTTTACAACATACGAACTATTCACAAAATAACTAGCTAAAGACAAGTAATTATTAAGGACTAAAATCTTATAGGAAGAATTACCTTAATATCTGCCTCATTTGATCTAAAACACTGGCAACTCGTGGATTGGAATCCGACACCAATGTAATATTTGAATAAAGCATTATATTCCATAGGTTAGGAAGTTCCTAAAAAGAGTAATACAGGTTAGCATAGATATTTACACTTCATATAATTGTTTTGATACTTAGAAAACCTCATAGGTATTCACCCAGCCCTCGTGGTCCAGTAACATCCTGGACTTCAGAGCGGCAATGGTAGGCACGTGGGTTTTAACACCACGGCCAACTATCCTGACAGGTTTTTCCATCAGTTTCACCACGCGAATGCCGGGACAGTACCTTAAGGCCATGGCCGATACCTTCCTCATCCTCTACCTAACCCATCCCGGCCTGAGCGAAAGATGCCAAAAGACCTCAAATAAAATTCAAATTCAATTCATATGTAACCACGCTTCAGTTTACGATTCTATCAAAAATTATGTTACTATTAAGCCGAAACCTTAAAAAACAAGCTTCATGTATTACTTTCCCTATATTGATGCCGGCCGGGTGGTCGAGCGGTCTGCGGCGGTAGGCTATCGACTCAACGGTCCCGGGTTCGAGTCCCGGCAGGGGCATGGGTGTGGATTTTAACACTTAACAGCTAAAGGCAAATCGTGACGGGCCGAAGTCCAAAGTTACTAAAACTGGCCCATATAAAAAAAAATAAAGTTAAAGTTTCCCTATATTGACGTCTGCCTATATATTACACATCTGACACGACTAGACCGGGACGGACGTAAGCCACAGTGCCCATAAAATTCATTTTATCTTATCTGACAGGACTATAGCAAATACTATGCTCAAAATGATGAATACTGTACCTGCTCGTTCATGCCTAATGAATCAGCATAGGGAACGACGAATTCTGTCAGCTGCTGGAGAAGTTCCACATCTGTGAAAGACGCCATCTCAAAATGAATGCGGGTATTTGATGGTTGTAATGCCATTTGATCTCGTATTTTCTTAAGCCGCTCTTCACGAACACCTACAAATAAACAGAAATAATCAAATAGCATAATCTAGAAATAAATGACAAATTGCGTTTAAAAATGTGAATACGGATGTATTTCTTCAAGAACTTCAATCACAATTACTATACTTTAATTTACTTCTCATGGCGATCCTATCAACACACAACTTTTTTTAAGCCAATCCCTCACCTCACCTTCATCTCACAGAATTCACTGCACCCGTTAAAGGATTTCCAGCTCGAACACTTATTAGCTTAATAAGGATCAGTTCTTCAATCGACCGCTCAACTTCTAGTCAGCGCTAAATAGAAGCCAAGTCTGATTTTTGCCAATGAGAGTACGCAAAATGAGAGTTGACCTCAACTTAGCGCTGACTAGAAGTTTAGCGGTCGATTGTAGAACTGGCTTTAAGGAGTTTAAAATTCGATTCGACCAATATTAAGGCTGTAGAGCTGATGCAAACAAAAACTGCCGTTAATCAACAAAACACTGCTAGGCAGTTTCTGATGTGTTAGAGTGTTTCACACACAATACAGGTGTGCATTATTTGTTGATCCTGGTCCAAACAATTCAAAATCAAAACTGCTTAGTATGTCGGGTGGCTGTATGTCTGAATATGATTCTATTTGGCAAAGGAAGTATTTACAGAGGGCTCATTGGCACCTGTGGTTTCAGTGTATGGTCACTCGTTTCCAATTTAACAGGATCATGAAACCCAATTGTCGGATCAACTTAATCTTTTGTGGTCGTCATAAAATCGAGGAAAACAAGACCAGGTTGTTTCAAACTTTCCTGGCGTTAAGCGTTTAGTTCTCGTCAATGCTTGACTTGAAGTTTTTATCTCTTGAATTTGATCTTTTCTACGGCAGATTTATTTTCTCTCTCTTGATGACAGTTTAGAACTGCCGAAAATTTTAAAGTAACTAACATATAGGAAAGAACTTCCCAAGGACACCCGTGGATTTTTTTTTTCCAAGACTACTCGATTTTCGCCCTTCTTTGCTTTTCGCAATCTACTGTTCGCAAAGCAGGGGCGGACTGGCAAACTTTGGCCCACCCGGCTTACCTTTAGAGTTGGCCCACCATCAAAATTCATGGTAATAATTTGAACTTTGAGTTGCAGCAAGGAAGTGTTCTTTGAAAGTCAGCTAAGTACTATTTTGTATCTCTGAACATATGCTAACAACAAGGTTTTGTACCAGCATAAATCTCTTCACATTAATTTTTTTTACTAAGTTGTCTAATCTTGATCGACATTTTTCGGTTTCTTGATCGAACTTGAAATCTTACTTTCAGGAGAACCGTTACTTCCAGTTTTCTTCGACAACGCATGTATTTCAGGAAGTTGGACCCCCCCCCCCCCCAAAAAAAAAAAGAAATTGAGAAATTACGCGGAGGATTGTGTTTGCAAGCTAAAGTCAAATCGTCAGCCGTCGAGGTGGTTCAGTGGTTAGGACTGAGGTTTGCGACGCCGAATGTTCTGGGTTCGAACTCCTTTTCTTTATTCTTGTTTCTTTAAAACTTCATACCGCAATGACAAATGAAAATGCTAGAACAAGTGGCGGGGACAATTTTTCACAGAAAATCTGTACCTTTTTTAAAAAATACTTCAAGACTGTGAGGTATTTGCGTAAAGAATCCCACAAAGGAAGTCGAGGAGGACTCCAGAATAATTTTTAGATTGGGAGGGACAGAGTTTATCGAACTCTTGTAAAGTTTATCCAGTTTAGATTCGGTATTTTCAGGTATGATTTTCTCTGACATGACATTGTCCATATCGCTTGTTCTAACAGTATTAGTCTTTGCGCTATGAAGTGCTTCAAATTTCAGTCTTTATATGGTTTCTTCTAGAACTACTTAGTTCTAGTCCGATTTAGTATGCTTCATAGCAATAAGAAGTGTTCAATTTGACCTGGGTGGTCGGCTACTAAGGACGGGAACCACGGTTTAATATGTGACTCGAACCACTATGTTCAGTGCATTCCCCGGGATTTCAATGCCGAAGCGCACACAAAAATGGAGAAATCGCTAGACTTTCAGTTTTCGGATGGCCGAAAAATTGTCCAAGTACAGTATTAATACAAATGTATGTCATAGAAAAGTTATCATCTTGTTCTATCTTTAAAATTTAAAACAAAAATGGTTTCTGTGCAAAAATACGGGAAAGGGGATAATAAACGAACTGGCAGCATTCCCTATAATTAATGCACTACCTCCCTGGACTTTAAAAAAAAAAGCATCCATGGAAACATTTTACGCAACCTAGCATTAGAAGATGTTCAAAGAATCTATCTAGTATTAATGATTAATGTACCATTTTCAAACAAAATATTTTTCCTAGAAATAGTCACTTCCGTCTTTATCATGTTGGCCCACCCGGCGATTGCAGGGTAGCAGGGTGGGCCAGTCTGCCCCTGTCGCAAAGTGCATCCAAAGGATAGGAGCTGGCTTTAAGTGGTGAGAGACAATTCATAAAGAAAGAGAAAATGAGTGAACAGAGGTACAACCAAAGTCAAAACAAAGTAGAAGATATTTGTTCACGAACCACATACTCTGTACTTTTTTACCACGGCCGTTCAAAAAATAAACATACTATTATAGATTTTATGCACTACTACTAATTAAATTCCCCGACTTTTCCAGGCTCTTCAAGTACTTGGAAATGCTGTTAACATTTCGTCTGAGACCAAGGCCCGTCGCCCCCTCCATCGTGTTTTTTAATAGAGCACAGAAAAGACCCTGATGTGTAATTATCAAATTTTTTATGAAATAATTAATGAAAATGGTGATTTTTCTTTTAAATTCAGTTCACCTAACTTAAAATTTGTAATTCTTAAGACGAACTTCAAGTGCTCTTTCCACAGTAGTTTTTCCCCGAGAAAAATGATGGTTTAATGTAAATGCATGTCATTTTAGTAGTATTTACCGTAGTGCATTAATATACCATTATTGGAAGAGCAAGATAAGTTTTTTCCAATGGTAGCCTTCGTTTGTGGTTCTTTATGGATGTCTAGTGGAATCTGAACGAGGAGGAGGAAAATAGCTGAAAAATTACTTTTTTTTGGAAGTAACATTTATCCGCTCTCTGTCGAAAGTAAATCTTCGCAAATGTTAATTATTTTCAGTTTTTTAATCAAGACTGTAACGGGTCGTTACTTTTGAATTAAATAAATCAATTCAGTTCATATTTTCGCCATCATGTCGCCCCTAAGGCTATAAAGTGTATAACATGTTTTTCAAATCATGATCTCAACAATCAAATTAAAAGCAGATAAAGACAGATTAAAATGATTTTTATATTTGAGCACTTTGTAAGCAGTAAATGGTGTATTTCCATTCATTATACATAGACATAATTGAGCACAAATTGGAGTATGATGTATTATACACAGAGCACACAATGGTGTGTCAAAATTCTGAATGTAAAAGTATATGTAAATGTCAAAGGAAAGAGAGCTTGGTGCAAAGTTGTTACTTCGGGATGATGACGTCACAAATCGGAAACTTCCGAAGCCAGCTGTACCACCTGACATACTCAAGGGTATATAAGACGGTCGCAGAGCAATCTAAATCAGATTCTCTCGGTCCACGGGCCGAACATCATCAAACTCTGTTGGTGTCCTTCTTGGACACTGTCCACAAATAAACCTCTATTACCTAAGCTTCTATTGTATTTTCATTTACTTTGAATACCTTTATTGGTCATTCTTTTTAAGACTTTGCTTTATCAGCTCTTTGCTTTGCATCTTATCCTATAAACCTAATATTCCTTAGCGTTGGCTCGTCTTCAGTAGGCAGGTAGGAGCTGCTCCACCTATTTCCACAAGGGGCATCAGCTCGTTTACAGTAGGCAGGTAGATGCTTCATTCCTGGCTCTGTTTGGAGTTATTTACCATTCCTTGGCTCTGGCTCGTCTTCAGTAGGTAGGTTGGAGCCCTGTGACACTCCTTGACTCCGGCTCATCTTCAGTACGCAGGTAGGATTAATTCAACAATCTCTCTCTCTTCCATTCTTCTTCTAATAAATAATTGCCTTCCAGCTCCGCGTTGGCCCATCCCACACCCAGAAGCCGTGGCAGATTCAAGGTAGATTTGAAGGTGTATATTCCTCCTGGGGTGCCTCTGGCGAGATTAAGATAGCTTTTTACTTTATTTATATTCCTTCTTTTATGGACCAGTCTAGTAACTCTGGACTTCGGCCCGTCACGATTCGTCTTTAGCTGTTAAAATCCACAACCATGCTCCTGCCGGGACTCGAACCCGGGATCTTCGAGCCGCTGGCCTACCACCGCAGACCGCTTGGCCGGCGAGATTATAATAGCGAATAGAGCAGGTCGTCCCCGGTAACTTTACAAGACGAAACACTTTTTCTTCTGCTCAACAGACAACGATAAAATTAGGGTGTGTTCCACAAACACGCCCAAGCAATGGACTATTTATGTGACGCCATGACCTGTTTGTTGTCATAGAAACCACAAGGTTTCCTGTCTAAACGAACTGTGTAGGCATATAAACTACCACAGATAAATATATTTTCAGTAAAACATTTAAGAAGTACAATTTTATGAACTACTCACCCTTCGTATTTCTTATCGGTCAACTAAATTCCACATCCTCTCCCCCACTCTATCTCGGTCTCAGCCTGAGATGCCTAAAGTTCCATAATTCAACCAACCATCCTAAACTAACACAGATCATACAGCTCCCTGGTGTTGTATAAATAAAAATCACGTTTTTTCTTCTAAAACTTCAATTTTTTTTTTTCAAGGCAGCAATTTGTAATGATGCTAACGTTTCTTTAAGCAATAACTACTTTTATGTAGGTAATTAAGAAGAAATACAACATAAATTAAATCCTAGATACTGTAAGGTTACAAATATTTTTTTTTGAATATGCTAGATATTCCGGGTTGCACAGTCCTCACTGTTGCCAACTTTTTTTTTTTTAAAAAAGAAAAATTCTTCCATACTGTATCTGCCCAAAGCTTAGCCTAAACATCGTTCAATATAATAGAAGAAAGCTTTGTGTGTGTCCGACCTCAAGCACCCCAGTAATCAATGTTGCAAGCCTATTTTAAAATTCAACTTATAGAAGAAATGCTTTTAATACAAATCTACACGTGTGCATTGATTTACACCACATTTGGCATGCATGTTCATTAGGTACTGGGACAGGTCATACAGGCACTCCAAGCGCCATAGTTTGTCAGTGGTGCCAAACGATTTTTAAAATTCTGAGGATATGTTACCGTCGGACGTATCCGCATTGATTTACACCAAATTTGACATGTGCATTACGAACAGTTCATGTGTGTACTTCCGGCGTCGTAGTTTTCAGTGTTGTCAACCGATCTCAGAAAATAAAATTTTTAATTGCTTCCATATCGTTGAAGTATCAGGACCAAACTTTGTATTTACGTATTGGGACGCGTCATAGAGGTACTCCAGGTCCTACAGTTGATAATGTTGCCAAGCATTTTTTTTTTAAGTATTTACTACTTCCATACAGTTCGACGTATCCGCACCAAATTTTGAGTACACATATTCGACACAAGCGAAATATACTGTGGTTGTTCCTTGTACCCAAGCACAAAGTTGTCAGCGTTGCCACCCTATTTTAAAATTCAATTTTTCAAATGACCCCCATACTGTTACGTTCAGATCAAAATTACGATACTTTTAAAAATGCGCGGGGGAGCCGCGGGACGTGGCTTATGATATACTTTGAAATAATAATCCTCAAAGCTCTATTGCAACAGTCTCATTAGAAGAAACATAATATGTAAATGCTTGTTTACAAGAGTATTCATTGTGAATATATACAACTCTTTTTAAATAAACATATAACATAAAATATTTTATCTTACACTGCCTGTATCTGTATATTATATTTTCACAGTATGAAACGAGGTTTGGAGCCCGGAGCATATCGGACCAATGTCTCCGAGTTTTTATAGTGACATACAATGTACTAGTAAACGCAAAAACAATATATCTTTGACCTTGAATAGAAGCAGGTTATATCCCGGGATTTTGAGCTACAAATAATTTATTTTTGTTTATGATAATTATGATCAAAAACAGATATCTTCCTTGAATAATACCGTAATTAGAAATTAAGGTATTTCGGTAAGAATTCATAGTTTTCATTTTACAGTCAAGATGTCTTCGAAGCTGTATTATCTCTAATAACTTAAATTCTTCCTATAATTCAAAATATTTCTTTAGTTCCCTGGAGGTTTATTAGTATCTTATTACAAACTACACCAAATAAATTTAGTCCATATGTCTTTAGTTAATTCCTTATGTTTGTCAGGGTGAAGACATAGGAAGCATAGCAATGAGGCATTGAATGCATAAATAATTCCATCAAATAAAAAGAACGATGTTTTTTTTTTAAAAAAAATTAACGAAGTATTTCCAATCTTAAGAATCCACTAGTCCGTACGAATCCTTCTCCCATGCCACTCCTAAACTGCATCCACATATGCAAGAGAACCAGATGTATTAACTACTCCATCCATGTCATTTCTCCCACGTTCGCTATCAATGCTATTACTGGGCACTACACTTTAAATCTCAAGGGTACTTACCACACCTTCAACGTAATTTACAACATAACTTACAGAGTGTATGCCTTTTATGTGGGGTAAACAGCTGACCCAAGAACATTCGAACTAATAACCATCACCAACTTTTGCGACATCAACAAATCGGTCGCGTAACACTAGTTTTGATCTGTCTTCCTGTGTTGATGTAATCCACAATCTACCTTCTACAATCAATATCTCAAAAACACGCCAGCTGTGAGGACTTCCAATCACGGCTTGAGCGCAAAAATGAAACTATGCCTAACCTTCAATAACTCTACCCGCCCATCTATTTCCGTTCCATCCTTACACTCAAAATATGTATAGTCACTATGTCTGCATACTCTTTTCGTTTGCACCGCATTTTCAACACACACCCTTACACGATTCTATCCTGAAACTTACACGAATTGCGTTAGTCAATTGTTTGAAAACTGGTGCGTCGTCCGCTACGAATTTTGAATTTTATATTAAGGCCTTTAGGCAACTTTAGCTCAGGCAGTATGCATTATGATGGGAGAATTGGTGGAATAAAGTGAGAGGAAACGGAAGAACTCCGAGAAAACATACGCACACGGTGTTTGTTCACATGAAATCAGCTCGAGTCGAACCGAGGTGAGCGCACTACCAATGAGCCACCGCGGCCCTCGCCCGCTATGTGGCGCCAGTGCGCCACTATCGCATTATTCATGAATCTTTTTACGAGTGTGTTGTACTTCTTCCTCCTTGCTTGTAAAAGATCTTATTCAGGTTGAAATATAGCAGTGCTATCTGTGTCTTATGTATATACAGTGGAGCAATATTTATGTAAGTAGCCAGTCTTATTTTATTTTAATTTATACTTAAATTGCCCTTCCGGCTTTCCATTCGTTCCGTCTTCTCACAAGATTTATATATACTTATAAAGAACCTTCCATTTTCATCCAAACAGCCGCCTTTGGGAATTATTAATTAGTTTCCTTTGGAAAAAAAGGTTTACTGTAAAGAAACTGTCTATGAATCCTGTTCATTTATCGTGTACGCATCTAGTTTTACCAGTGGATCCTTCCCAGGAGCACAATCATTGGAATCGGTTATCACCCATCCCCACTGGATTTTTTTTACTGGAGTTCAATGGACAAACATTCAACGTAATGAATGCACCAAATTAAACATTTCGAGAAAATACGACCTCTAATGACAAGCATAGTAAAAAGTAGTTCCGACGATTCTAATTTATATACATAAACTAACATCTGCTACCTTCAACCCAAAATATAAGACAGGAAAATAATATACAAGTTCACAATACGACAGACCAGCTAATATTTTTATGCAAACCATCAGCAACACACGATGGGGCATGTGACGAAGACCTATACTTTTTTTTTATTACCTGAAATGAAAATTTCACTGGTATAAAGAAGACTAATTCAAGTCAAACTAAATTCACCTCTAGTTTAACTCCGAAGACTAAAATAAAGTTTACGTTTACCTGGTTTGAACGGGTAGTTATCCATCATCTGCAAGCCGCTAACCACCAACAGCTGTGGCCCAAAGTTCTTCAGCACCTTATCAAACTCTTCGACAGATGTTACCAGCGGATTATTTGCATCGTTATGAACAATAAACCTATTTGTAATAAAGAACAAGTGATGGGCCAAGTTATTATACTACATATAGCTCAGTACCCAGTTGCAACATATTGATTAATATTCAATTGAGGATATTATATATACTAGAGATAAGACAGATCTATTTAAACATAACTTTGTTTATAACTTGCTCTGAGTTAATATCTGACCTGTTCCAACTCAATTCAGGCAGGGCATGTGCCGGTCAAGTCGTAGACTTACGATAATTATTTTTCTATGAGCTTTTTTTATGAAAATTTAAGAGATTCGAATTTTTGTATTTAAAAAAAAAAATAGAAAAACTTAAGTTCATTCTTGATAATTATTCACACTTAAAACGTGGTATACCAGGGTTGGTACAGATTTCTGATTTTCATTTTTCCCTGACTGTGAAATCAGAGATAAAAAGGTACATTTCGCACTGTTTAGTGTAATCCAATCATTGACAGAGTTGGTTTTGATGGTTTCCTCATCTTCCCTTACAGCCATCCGATCCATTATTTTTTTTTTCCTATTTTCCTGTTTCTACACATGTATTTATTGCTTAATATTCAAAATAGGATGACAGTAAGAAGCACTACAATACTGCTTTCAAAGTAAACAAACAATACTAAAGATATGATAAGCACCATACAACGTCTTTCACCACCAATAAAATCAATATCATTATTACCATTGACCATAAACCACATAAAAGCAATAAGCAAATGAGTTCTGCAACTTCATGGCAAAACAACCCATTTCTTCAGTTCTGTCAGCTCCATTTGCAACAATTAATTTTTTTCTTTCATGTCCCTTCTCAATCTTTTTCTCTCTTCTTCCACTTACTAACTTGTTGCATCAAATGTCTTTTCTCAGACTTTCTCATCTCCTCATTAAAAAAATGAGGAGTGCCTTTGCTTGTAAATATTCTTCATAACGTTTTCTAGCCCCACGCACGTAATCATTTTCTTTCCAATTTTCACATTTAGTATTCCCCCCCATTTCATGAACTGCATCATGCACATGTCTTTGAGAAATAATTGTTTTCTCAATCAGCAAGGACTTATTGATGGAAAACCCACTCCCAACAGTTGCGTTTCATTGGAATAAAATCAGACACAACTTCACCACCTCCCACAAGCCTTGGTACTTCCCCTTTTCAAGAAAAAAAAAAATCTAGAATACACACCACCAATAATACTCAGTTCTTGACAAACTTCTTGAAAGGGAGTCTGGTCCTGTGTACAAAAATAATAAAATTGTTTTTTGGCATTTTCTGCAACTTCTGCTGATATATGATGTGCAGTGCGCAGCTCTTCTAGAAGCATATTAAACCTCTTTTGTGCAAGTGTTGGGTTTTGCTGAATTATGCAGTGATCCAGAGAAGTCCTAACTATCTTGTATTTTAGTGGACTCCTTTAAATGCGCTTGTTGACATTGCAACAGGAACTCCAGCTTGTCACGTTCACTTGCTGTGCTTGGAATTGCTCCAAGCGATGAGCAGTACAACCAATGTCTACATTCTTTGGATGAACCAAGTTCTCTGAAGATTTCATATCAATGGCCAGTAGCTCTGCGGTGGAAGTTGTCTTGAGAATCTATGGTTTCACACGGCGACGCATCAGTTCAAGTAACAACTGCTTCAGTGCTTCAAACATGAGAGGA
>JAGDQP010022769.1:12672-30018 GCA_022664845.1 Lepisma saccharinum | reverse complement strand
CACATTCAGTTCGCAACACAGCCACCGGCTGTCATCACAGGGAGTGCATAGTAACAGGCTTAGATTACAGCTTACACTTGGTTAACCCAACACAGGAAGTGAGCCGGCACAGGGAGTATCATATAACGGGCGTACCCGGTTATAATCGCTGTTATTTACTTTGTTGGTCTACTGGAACATACCACAATATATTTTGTATTTTGATTGAACTTCAATTCCTGATATAAACTTTCTGTCCATGGGTTTGTGGTATATATTCAACAGTAAAGGTCACTAATTTCGGAAACACTTAAATATGTATGTTAATTTGTATTTTGTTGATGTTTTAACTACTGCAGAGAATGTCGTTCGAAACTGTAAAGGACTTCCGAGCTCTCACTTGGAATTTGCTCTTTAGTAATGATAGTTGTTACGAAGGAACAAATACAGCTTAAGGTGTACGATATGATATTCACATGAGAGGCTATTTCTGACGTTTATTGTTAGTGCATGTAAATATTATAAGAATACATGCTCGACTGTATAATGTTTAAAGTTATGCATTTTGACTGCTTACATAATTTGTTTTCGTTATTCTAGAAACGATCATTCGTATTTTACGAGAATTAATCAACCTAACCTAACCTAACTTATTGGAATATTTGTATAATACATCTTAAACCTCTCTCTCTTACCCAACTTTATATTACTCTAATAAGTGCTTCTATATACAGAGTGTCCCAGAATAAGTGGAAACTATTGCGAGGGGCGATTCTATGATTAAAAGTAATAAATATGTCCATGTGAAACATAGGTCAAAATTGATAATTTGCACGCTAGATGGCTCTGAAGAAAGAAGTCATGAAGTCACTGATGACGTTTTGTACTTGGTTTCGGCAACAGTGTGTGGAGGCACAGGTCTCGCTTTAATCGTCCTATTTACGAATGAAGTATCACGTACCCGTGATGGTACTATAAAACTGCATAATCAACACCTATCGGCGGAGGAAATCTAGCATACCACTGTGGTACAGCACCAGCAAATTTTCCCGCAATGTGTGGGCGGGTATCATCGGTAACCAACCGAGATCATATGTAGTGTCATCATAGCTAATTGAACAGTTGAACAGTCAATTTCTCGAAAATGATCTCGCTAAGCTACTGGAGGAATACCATGTAGTAAGTGCACGATGATGATCCTTCTCAATTCTCCTGACCTGAACCTACTCTACCACTATCTCCAAGGACACGTCAAACCCATCGTGTACCAGTCCCTCACCTGCATTCAAGCGGAGTAGTGGAAATGAGTACTTGCCGGTATTTAATGCAAATTTTATTCTGTACTTACGTAGGTAATCAACCCCCTGTGGGGAAACTAATAACGACGCAAACAATGTACGCATACTAATGAACTAGCTACACGCACAGAAACGAAATTTGGACTACCCAACCCAGAGTTTCGCAGACGCGTACTGCGTCGGTGGCATGGTATTGGCGGACATGCTTAGTGCTTGTTACTTTATAAGGAGGAGACTTGACATTACGAGGCATAGTTACTGACGAACCATGGAGGCATCAAAGCCTATTGTACGCAATTCAGAAAGACCTCCTCCAGTCGCACCGTTGTGTAAGTGCACACCGCGCTGGGTGGACGAGGCATGTACTTGGTCGTCCATTGACGCTTGGAAACTCTCACAATACCGGTTTTGTTTGGGATGCTGGAGGAACAGCCCTCATCGGCAGAAGCACGAATGTCACGGTCATTTTACTGGATATATGTTAAAGGACGTGTTTCCAGAGCCGGTCTATCCCGAGTTTGAGACTCGAACTCGGCACACGTTACGTGATCCCAAGACTATGGAAGCCCTGTTTAAGATCTACTTGGATAAGCATCCGAACGCGTCTGAACTGAAAGAGAAGATGGATTGGGGAATTCAACGACTGATGAAAACGGAATTGTGGAAGGTGCATCATAAGTTTGAGGACTAAGATCGTGTAGCCCACTGGTCGCAGTAAGATAAAGTGTTTGTGAACTGTGTAATGGACGAATAAATCATATATAGCGGACCTGTGTAGTGATCATGGTTCAGTGTACGAGTTGTAACGGTGATTATGTTGTGAACAAGTGCATATTGAAAACCTTAAGTACTTATTTACAAGACAATCCTATTTTGTGTTCAGAGTGTAATTTGGCTAAAGTACATAATTGTATGTACGTTTGGAATACGGGTACTGTGATTGCACAACATGTTCAAAGTCATATGAGCGATCCAGAACTTTTCCAAGACTATTATGAACGTTTCGTAGACCAGGGTCATCCTCATATTTCAAAAACAATTTTGTTTAACGTTTGTCGTAATTTAATAAAGACCCAGGATGTATTGCTTTATTGACACCTTTAATTTTGGAACAGCAGAATCCTAGTAGTTCACAATTATTATGTGCGAGGCAGTACATTATTGATGTCCAAGGTTTCAAAATTTCCGATAGGGAATACATTATTAGAGAATTTTGTGTAGTTGCATGTGATGTTACGTTATTGTTTCATTGTCTTATGAAATTACCTTGTGAACGTTCTGATTTACGAACTAGTTATCAGCGACAAGTCGATTGTTTAACTTATAATTTGCATGGCTTGGAGTGGAATACGTCGAATGGATATACAGTATCCCATATCCGCCATATTGTATCGCAACTATGTGAAATGGGAGCCATCTTTTATTGTAAAGGGCATGAAAAGATGGTGTTGTTGCATAAATCTTTCCACTGACAAATCTTGTAAATGTTGAACATCAAGCATGTCCTGATTTTCGCACACTTAATTTCAAAGTCGATATAGCAAAGTGTACTTATCATCAACTAGTGCAAGAGTATGCATGTGCCTTGCGAAATTGCATACAGTTACAATGTTGGATTAAAGTACAAACATTAAAAGTGGTGGATGGTATATCCACATTGAAATTGTAACATGTTATGAAAATAAATTTACACTACACAGGATGTGTCTTTTTTATTTCATGAAATGAAACTCAAACAAATGGGAGGTAAAAGGTTTTAATTACAAAAAGAACTACTCTATTACAAAAGGTTACATAGTATTTAAAAAAATATTTACAATGTTGCTTTCCTTTCAGGATCTTTCTGACTTGATTCAGTACAAGCTGATCATTCCGTTGTAAGTTGGTTTCTGAAAATGTTTTTAGAATATTAATATTACGTACTTTATAATAAATATACACTAGACAGAATAAGCCACACAAAACTGAATCATCAGATTGATATTGGACATTATTTACATGATATATATGGGAATTGCGGCGAAGATAGTGTACAATAGGTTTTGGCGGATTTTGTGCAAGACTATCAAAATAGAAGGCACGTTTATTTTTATTAATGACAATGCAGGTCCAGTGTGTGCCTTGCTCATAAGACGGACTCAAATTAACAATTACAGCGGCTGGTGCTTTCACTATTGCACGTAGGTGATTCAAAGAGCAAATCCCAGTTAATATGTTCGCACTGAAACAGTCATGTAACACTGTTGCTAATATCTGATCAGTCCACATAGTCACACGAAATGACACTCTTCTTCGTCATTCACATGAAGTACACTGGGACTTGGGGTAATGGGTGTGGGGATATATACACTTTTGGGTTCAGGGGTTACGTATTGTGATAAATCATGGTATGGTAAGTACTTTCTGTAACACAATGCTTTATATAATGCACACCGAAATGTATGAAACTGATGATGTCGATGTGCACAATGACTTTCAGGAAACAGTAATTTGGATGATTTTGGACAATGTAAATCTTCGAGATTCATAACATTTCGTCCCAGCATACTTTGCAGGAATTGTTGTCGCCGGTGTCCATGGGTGTAGAGTACAGGAATATGCTTTGTATAGTTGATAAGTATGTGCTGAAGATCCTTGTATGCCACACCACCATCGGACCAGTCGACTCCAAAAATGAGCATAGAGAGATATTAGTTATCAAACTGGAGTGTTAATGGTAATTGGGAAATATCAAAAAGTTCTTGAACATCGAGCTTTGAACTGTATTGACATCGGGATTCACAATGGCCAATTCCTTGACAATAAACTCATCGACACCCGTTTGCTCAAACGCCGAAAAGTGGATGATTTCCCTCATGGTGCCGTCGTTCAAATGATGTAAACAGGAACTTAACCTCACCTTTTATACACTTATTGAGACAGAGTGAAAAATAACCATTTAGAATTTAATGTAAGTATGGTACAATTTTTTATATACTATTGTCCGTATAGATAACGGTTTTTGTCGATCTGGATCAGGGAATCAAATTGTGCATAGACCACGCAAGTAATGGATTGTGGAAGACGCTCACTGAACCCTTTTCTAATATTGACAGGTTAATCCTTGACGACATTCCACGTAGAGTCGTTCAATGTATTGGTAGGTGACAAAATAAATGTATATGGCGTATAGCCATTTGGATAATCTTCAGGTGTTATGGTGTGACTGGCATTTTGATGAAATATACCAATACCAGAAATCAAAGAATGATAACTTAGAATGTACAAATTATTAGCAAAATTGGGTGTAAGGGGACTGGGAGGAGGAAATTTAGAGCCAGCCTGGACTTGCAGCTTCTTAAGATTAAAGTGTTGGAAATGGAAGGGATTAAGATCGTACCGAGCATTGAGTGCAGTGTTTGAAACAAACCCGATAACAAGACCTTTAGGCACTTTACCTAAAAATAAATTATCAAGATTGAACGTAGACATTTTCAGGTATGGTATGTACACGTGTTTCTACACGCGTCATTCGAAGTTTGGCAGTATCTTGAAGCATAAAACGATTTAGCTGAAGTGCAACATCAGCAGAGATTTCTACACGACGAGCATACAGTATGACTTTCTCCAAGTGAACCTTATAATTAGAATCTTGTGCTGCCATAAGACAGAATGCATCTTTACTACGACTCAACTTGACTTGAACACTAACTTTATTGGGAAGAATCAACTTGTTGATTGTTCAACATCAATTGTAATATCCGTTAAAAGAGGCCCTAGCATTTCAATAGAGGCAGTACCAGCAATCATTGCACTACGTTTTTTAAATCCAACATTTGCATTACCTAATGTATCAAATTGCCCTCCGGTATCCTTATACACAACGCCGTTTTCAAATGAGTATTGGTGGCATCTTCGGAATAATTGAGACCTCATTCAAAATAGGAGCGATAGGGATACGTACAATTCGATGAAGAAATGACTTTATCATTGAAATAAACATCGACTTGTCCAAACGTGGAATCGAGAATTTTTTTACGGGTACAACAATATCGGCCGCAACACGAGTAGGTCCCGCTGCTGCTACGTGTAAATTGGAACCATCATCTCTCGTAACTTTACATTTTACATAGAGGTACAGAAAAGCGTAATGAATATACTCGGAAGTATCTCCAGGAATAATTCAATGGGTCCTTCGGAAGTGAGTGTGGAAATAGGTCGATATTCGACCATGCGTGAAAATTCAATGGCATTTTGTTTAATGGGAATATATACCAAATCCAATTCATTGGTACATCACTCTTTTCTACCGGGGGTAAGGAACGATATGGTTGTTAAGTAAAAATATCTCTTGATCTAATACCTGAACGTTTACGGCGCTTAACAGGTGGTCCCACACGTCCAGGAGCTCTTCGTTTTGGTGCCCGGCGTCTACCACTACCAGTAAGCAACTGATTTAGTTTGGTTTCCGCTTTGAATTCAAAGCCGATCCTGCTTCACCGTACACGTGCCTTTACGGATTCTTTACAGCTCGATTTTCCAAGATATCCCCAGCAACTTGGATTCCTGTCTGTAGAGCTTGTCGTCCAACGGCTTTGGCACCTTGTTTAATGAATGGCATTGCAAATAGAAAGATACCACGGAATAAACTTCCAATTCCATGTCCACCCTGGTAGACGGGCCCTGCGAAATATATGGATTCCGCGTCCACGATGTACTACTGTCATTGTAGGAGACGTGTAAAGTAAACTGTCACCGTCAATGTCCCCGATTCGAAAGTCAAATTACGTCCTGCATGGTCCTTTAGTGGGATTTCAATGGTATCGAAACTTAATTTGGCTAGTGGAAAGTAACGAACGTTTTGGAATGTAATGCTTTGCACTTTACCGTGATTTGTATCACTCATGGCCACAATTCGAAGTAATGGCGCTTTTGTATCACCTACACATTAAGGTTGTACGAGATCCGTTTACACAAACACTTGTTGTGGGTATCCGATACTTAGGTAAGGCTGTTTTTGTACAGTACCGATTTTTAAAACGTTAATCTTGGGTTCGAATCCTAATTGCAATGCCAAGAGAGGCGATAGACGTATGGCTTCAATATTAGCCGTGGTTTTGACATGTACCGTATTGGAATACGTAAATTGTATTGCCGGAGTAATTGTATTTAAATCATCCAAAAATTGCTGGATGCTTCCATAATGTCCCGATGTAATACGATGTTTTACTTTTGTTCCATTCGCTAAATCAAAACAAAAGGTATTTTCCCCATCAAGAACATTTTGACATGTAAGCGGAATATGAATTTCGCTAAGTCCTATGATACATGTTGCATCATTTAAATGAATCCGATGACTTAGGATATTACGAATTTGTGTAGGTGTATTATTTGTATACGTATGTGTACTGGTATTTGAACTTAGCGTAACGTAAATCTAGCATCAGTACTTTCCGAAATCATGCTTTCCGTTTAAAGTGTAGTGTAATGCTTGACGTTCAAAATTGAAATGGCAATTCTCGACCGCGTTCGTCTTTTAAGTCTACATGTAATGTATCGAAATATAGCTTTACCACTTTCATATAGTGCGGACGATCAAAGATGTACGACTGCATTTGTCCTTACTGGTAGTCGTGCACAGTAATTTTACGAAGGAACTTACCAATATTAAGTTGTGTTTTGACCACATCAAGAGAAACATTAATTTCCGATGGGATATTATAATCCAAATTGCATGGAAAGGGCTCAGGCATGTTGACGATCATAGGTCGTCGCTGACGACTGTGTGGAAAATAGTGAATACTATGATTTTCTATGTTTGGATCATTACTAAACATAACTAGGTTTTGTAATTAAGGCGTCATTCCAATTACGAATTGTCTTCGATAACGTCGATGTTTAATAATTACGTGATCACGTGCACTATCATAATGCAACATGTGAGGATCATCGATGGCTGTTGCATCATCTTGGTCCGCGAGATCGGGGATGATGGAATGATCTGCGATAGCAAGTTCAGCTCCTAATTGTTTATTTAATTGAGTTACTTTAAGTAACTGTGCAAGAAAAAGTCGTATGCGTTCATTTTGCTCGGCCTTTTCTTTAGCTTCCTTTAAAGCTTGTGCTTCGTGTTGTGCTTTAAGCATGTTCGGAATACTTTCTAGTAAGTTTGGTACGGAATCATAGTACCCTGGTGGGAATTTAATATTGTGTTTTATTTTTGCCAATTGTTTCAATAATAATTTCCTGTTCCTGTGGCAAATTATAAAAACCAGAAGGAATGGTTACCCTTGGTAAACGTACCTCCCAATCCCCCGTCAAATGAAGTGGTTGTACAAGTTTGGTCGTACACGAGGCAGTTGTATTTTCGAGAAATACATGTGCACTTCCATTGGACGCTAACGTCACATAAAATTCATCTACATGTTTTGGTGACGTCATGATTCATACTTGGAGGAAAGCCTAACTATTTGACAGACCCATCCTTTTATACGTTTAAGAACTTTTTCAATAAGGAACGTTTTTTTGTGCCGAGAATAACACGTTGCAATTCGTAACTGTAAAAGCTTCCCTTGATAGGATCACAATTCCAGTCTTTGATTTTATAGGTAACGGGTGTACTTTCTACACAACGGTCAACGATAAAAATTTTACGCGACCATTTTGGTAAGTACCACTTTTTTAATTTAAGTTTATATTTGCTTATACGAACATAATAACCCGGCTGCAACTTACATTTTGGTGTAGTTTCGGATTAGTTTCCGTATAAGGTTTGCCATACATGATTTACGTTGGTATCAGTTACATCAACAGGTGCCATTTTGATTGTGGAATGTGTTGTGTGATTATAACTATGTACAATATAATCGGACAATACGTCAATGTACCGGTACGTATTTTCAGCCGTAAAGTATTTGTATATTTTTCTTTTAAGGTACGGATAAATCGTTCAACAAGTGCAGCTTTCATTTCCGAATGAACACTATGATGATTGACACCGTACTTTTCAAAAACGCGTTTCACGTATTGGTTATAAAATTCCGTCCCTAATTCCGTTTGGCAGTGTGTTAATGGTAATTTCAATGATTTTAAAATTTGTGTAATGACTTGAGCCATAATGGGTCCCATTTTGTTCTTGAGAGCAATACAAGTAGCATAGCGTGAAAACACATCGATTGAACATAAAATGTATCTGTACCCACCATTATATTTTGCCACATTTTGCATATCCGCTAAATCCATTTGAAGGAATTCACACGGACCAATAACATAATATTGTTTGTGCGGAAACCTTTTACGTGCAGGTGCATGTAATGTATATGCATCCTGTGACAATAACCAGTTTTTAATCGTTCGCTTCCGTGTACGTGTTTTCTGTTTGAGTTCAGCAATACTACTTAGAGATAGGTATACCTAGATCCGTATACGTATAATACAATTTGGATAATGACATACTCACAACTTATAAAATTTAAAATTTCTTAAAATGTTGCTTGTACGTTTCTTTACCTTCGAACGAGGTTTTTTGCCTTTTTTGGTTACACGTTGTTGTGCACCAGCACCAAACTGGAAATTAATGAGTTCCTTTGGAATATTAATTTGTTGAAGAAATTGTTTAAATGCCTGAATCCCGATTGGATTGCGTGGTGTTCGGCGTCTTACCACGTCATTGACAAGATCAATAATATGTTATCCTGGAACGACGGTGTTATCAATGGTTACTACACCGGTTGGATCCCAACTGATACGATGAGATGCGTGCAGTAGATTTAATAAGACTCCTGTTTTTCGACTTAGGGTTTTTGGGATGGAATCAAGAATCAATTGAAATAATGGCTTTGTAGTAGTACTTTTGGTTGCTGTGTTCGATTCCATCAGTGATAGTGCAATGGGTTGATTTGCTGGAGGAATATAACCAAGGTACCTATGCAATGCCTGTTGGTACAATATCCATTTAGCCTGTGGTGAAAGATCCTTACGTGTTAATACATTTTCCATTTGATGAACTAACCGTGCGTGTTGTGATTCATTGGATTTTACGGATGAGCCCAATTGCGCTGGTGCATGTTCCGGTACAAAAATCATTTTTTGGAATTGTGAAGTAGCCATGTTATCGATTGAAGAGACTTCTCGCAACTACACTTAATATGGGTGCTAACAGTCATGGTAGAAAAGCAATACCCTTTTGCAATAATAATCGTCGTCTACGTTTTATACTGGATCTTGCAAGAGGCAATGCACGTAACGATTTTTAATGTCGACGTAATCTTTGATTCTGACGGGGACTCAAGCGGATGTTGTAATTTATTGTGTTTTAGCTACTTGTGCTATGCTACGAATAACTCCACCAGATGCTTTTTGAATAAGCAGTTTGTGTTTTTTACCCTTACACCTGCAATGGGCATGGAACTCAGTTTAATAATGTTTTTCCAGCTCGACATCTTGACGTCAACTAAGCGTAATGAGTGTGTGCATGTCTTTTACATGTGCGTATACATGGATGGTTTCACCAGGAAAAATATTGGCACATAGTCGTAAAGCGTCTGGAATCTTTTGTGTTAAATCAAATAATAAGTAACTATGTGGTCTGGCTGTATCTTATTCAAATACGTCTATCACACCCTTGCTATGCCGTGGCATGATTTATCTTGCAAGATATTAAATTTGAAGTTTTTCTCTTGAATTTTTAAAAACGACGAGACAATGAAAATTTAAGGAAATATCACGTGCATGTTTACCTTTAGGAAATATATTTTGCACAATAAATATCACAGTTAAGCCCTTATGGTGAGCGTACTTCCTAAATAGGTTAGCAATGTTATGATTAGTTTCACTCATTAAATCATTAAGTATAATTAATGAATTCCGTTGAATTTCAAACGTTTCCATATCGGGAATGCCGTGATGGAATTTAATGTTTGCAACACTAAGGTTTGGTACTGCCGCTCCGTAGCACCAAACGATCTCGTTGAATTTAATACAAAACATTGTATCTTTATACTGCAAGAGTTTATTTACAAAATAACTCTTTCCAGGCCTTGAGGGGCCGGCAATCATGATGGTGCAAGGGTGTGTATACGGCAACATCCTGACTTGAAATGACTGATGGCAATCGAGTATTCCCTTTTTATACCATTATGAGCACGGGAGAAAAATCCCTTCCAGTCTTATTTACGTATCTTTACACAAGTCTGTCCTTTAGTTTATCTGTACCCATAGGGTAATGTCTTATAGTCAGTTATTGTTACGTATTCTATAATGCGTCGTCGTATGCTTTTGGTCACCTGGTGTGTCTTTGTCTTGGTTCTTGATACAATCACAAACCCCGGCTTGCGTCAAATGTTGTTGGGAGAGAAAATAATTTTTTTCGTCTTTTCTGTAACTAAGTCGTAAAAATGGTCTAGCGTAATTTTATCTTTAGTTCTATAATTTAGAGTAATTCCCCTAATCTTCAGTATACCCTTGACTTTACCAGCACTAATTTCTCGTATGCGGTATGCATAGTTTTTACGTCCGAGGCAAATAAATGAAACCATTTCCCATCCCTCAGGTATTTCATTTGTAAGTTCGCCGAGATACCTGCCAGTATCAAGGAAGGGTTTGTCACACTCGTTTTGAATAAACATAATGGAATCCGTATCTATATAGAGAAGTCGGTCGTAGCATACGGTTTCCATTAGTTTATATAGTTTTAACTGTGCCCATGATTATATAAAGGCGGCCATACAAATGGAAGCGGCTTATTTACATTCTTTTTGTCATTATATGTAACAATGAGGCTTTTATTTCCCACGGGAACCACGGTAGATAACTCATTTTGAGGGGAAAGCAGGAGTTTGAGAAACGTCACACTGTCCGTGACAACAATGGACTGTGGCAAATCGGTACGTTGACCCCACTTTTCATATAGTGAATATAAAAATAATTTCGGTATGTACCGAAGCCCAGGATTCCAAGATACATTATTATAGCCCATACGGATATTTTCGTGCTGTTGGTATTCCCGGATGTATTGTTCTTTAGATTGTTCGTCTTACACTCTGGGGGAAATCCACTAGCTTCCTGCTTCTTTGTGAGGAAACTGCCAACGTAATTTTCAAACAGGCCCTTTTTTCATTTTGAATTTCCATATTTCATGGATTTTTTGACGGTATATCCATGTTTTACGGCTTTGTGTATTTCTGGCGAGCAGAACTTTCCCCTAAATTGCCTTTGTTCCTTTGTATGGTAACAATCCGCGTTAATGTTTTCTTCCATGCACATACGACATAAAACAAACATAAGTTTGGAATGGAATGATTGGCAGTTTTAAATATGCTGGGGGTAGTATTGTGCAGTCAATAAGACCGTTGACGTTTCCGTTTTTGGAATCTTGTTTTTATGCACCGTCGGCAAACCAACGTGAAGTGTGCAGCGCCTCATTACCCAGGGATAGAGTGACGTAACGTCTACATATAATTTTTATTATTTTCGCTGTATTTATATAATGAACGAAACAATTCCGTTCTGCCGCCTTTAAACGCGTTCTTTGGACAAAGGCTTTAATCTAGGGTGGCGCATTTTCTTCGAATAAAGCCTTGGATTGTTTTATCCGCTTTTACTTTGGCGTCCCACTGGCATTCCCATATACGGTTAAGTTTATATTCTAATCATTTGATATATTTTTTTTTTCTACATTACGTTGGTATTTTTGTTCGAGGCCCTCTCCCCCATCAATTACGCTATGCCTAAGGCTGGGATGGCACTCCTTATGGGTATGCGTGTAACACCCGTCAAATTCCGAGACGGTTACTTGTTTGGTTCTTTTATTTTTATGATAGCCGTCTGCCTTGTACGGGCCAATTGGGACCTCTCCTCTATTACCGCTATGTCGGATTTTTACACCGGTTCTGTTGGACATATATTCGAACCACTGAAGGGCCTTTTGCTTTGGCGGTCTCGATGTTGAAAAAGAAGAGGGAGCAGGACAGCTATATAGTCTTCTTTAATACATAATGTGCCAAACACTTTAATAGCCAGACTTGCGATTGTCGATGATACTAAGAAGCACTGCAACCCGTTTGTGCGTTCTTCAATGAAATTACTAAATTTTACAACAGCACTAGCCAGAATATCAACGTCATTTCTACAGAAGTCAAGCAGTTCTTTTTGCAAATTAAATTTGTAATTTGGATCTTGACTACATGCCTTGTGCCATTCGGATAATACTCAACACTACGATTTTCCGGTTCAAACCACTCCAGATCAGATATAGGACCCTAATAATCTTGATTGTAGTTCGTATTAAATAAATACGGAAATTCGCCCTTCTTTAGGTTATTATCTAACCCTAAAGCTGTGGGTAAATTTCTTAGTTTGACCGACATGTACAAGTACGTATCCCGGAAGACAATTCGTTTTCCAAGGGCCATTTGGATAACTTTTTGTCCCTGCATGATGAGATGCTGGTCTATATCGTATCCTTGGTCCTCAATGATGGTTTTCCCGCCAAAATAATATCGAATTTTGATCCGTTATGTGATAAGCAAATAATCTTTTCAAAGGAAGGGCGATTTATTAGTACGTGCTTTATAAACTTGACCATTGTTCCAAACTGGAAATCGCGACTATCCCCATTGTTTTTGCTTCCACAAGTTATACATGCGGCTTTTGCATTCTCCTAGTTCCAGCAATCCTGACAACGATGACCAGCACAAACCAAGGTCACTTCATGTTCTTGCTTACCCTTCGTGTTAGGACCAAGTAATTTTGTTTCGCAGTCAAATATTATCATGAGATATTTATTAAAGTGTTGAGGTTCTAGTGTTTGTACAAAACATTTGTGCTACAATAGATGTTTGTTACACAAATGACAAAATCTTTCACCGCAAATATGATTTTCTTTACGTTTACGCATATCCGTAAGGACTCGGCACGTGGTACACTTAACCACATCCTTACCTGATGCCCGACCACTCTTTGAAGGAACTTTATGGTTCATAAAACATGTCATTGAAGGGAACATTCGATGGTAATTTGCACATGGAACTCGTTCTTTTGCTTCTTTTTCAATCCCATGCACATTTATATTGGCATTTATGATCCACTGGGTCATCATACCTTTTCAGGCAATATTTACAATAGGCCCGTACTCCTAAGTACGAAGTTATAAAGTAAATCGTACTGTAATGTCCGTCTTGATACTGAATAAAAAGTCGTTTTGGAGCAGGTGGACCTGCAAATATACGTTCCGTATGTCTTGTTTTTGGGTCTCTTTCATACACTACAATCTGATAGTTCTGGAACTACTGTTGCTGAAACTGGTTTACCTCCCTTATAGTACAGCCATTAACACGTTCAAAATCAACACCAGCGGCCCAACGCAACCTTTTGGCTTTGTTGATCCATGAAAATGGATATTTTCCAGTATTTTGCAGATCGTCCACAAGATGTCGTTTCTTATCTGCCTTGGCTTTGGCCAAAAATAAACTTTGAGGCAGGCAGTAAATTTCCGTTGAAGGTTTAATGGTATGTCACTGAAGGAAGAGACCCTTATTTATGAACTTTTAATACGCTTGGACTGTGGTCCACTCCCCAATCGAGGATTCACCCAATCTAAATTTATACGAATTCACCAAACAAAAATGCTTCGTTTGTATTTAACACATTTTCTAATTTTCTAATAAAATTGCATCGGGTGTCAGTTCATCTCTCAGGCGCCAAGCCATGTACAGGGGCCTATTCACAGTACATGTACTGATTTCGATGGTCAGGCCCGCGTACACCTCTCGGGGAATTTCTGGGAGAATGTTCCTCAAAGCAAAGGAAAATAGTCCCGACACGCAAGCCTCTGCATCAATAATATCTACTCCATCACTGTTTGATACGACGACCTCTCTTATTTCCATTCCGAAATGGGGATAGCGACGTCCACGACTGGACAAAATTTCAAAGTTATCAGTACTTTGATTTCCGCTACCGGACATAGTATCATCATCTGATGGTACCAATCATGCCAAAGCGGAGGTGCCAAACCATTCATTTTTTAAAGTTTGTTCAGTGTAACTTCTTCCACATTTAATGGGGTAATGGGGGGACGTTGAATCCCACTACCTCCACTTTCATTGTCTCGCGACGATCCCGGTTGCGCGATAAAGCTATTTTGGAGATCGTATTCTTCAGCAACAGACAATTGTTTCACGTTGGAAGACGTCTCCGGAATACCATTACCATTAGTTTGATTTCCCTGACCCTGAACGGCAATTGGTTGAGGAGGAAGTACTATCACCGTAAATGCGCGTCTTGCATCTACCTCATCCAAAAGGTCAAGTGCAAGATTCAATGCACACTGATCCTCCTTTTCCTTGGATATCCTACCACTACTACTATTACTACTACCACTATTCAGGTGCTCAGTTAGTGATGGTGGAGTAATTGGTGGTACCTCAAATATTTTCTAACCATCCGTGTCCTCTGTTGGCGGTGGGGGTAAAGTATTAACATTAATGTTAAATACTGGAGTTACGTTTTCATTACCATCCACAATTGCCATGGATCTTTCCACATGGTCACCTCGTTCTTGGTACTAGCAATCATTCCTTACAGGTATCTTATTACAAGAAATAACGCCAGTATCAATACGCTGAGGAGCAAGTGCAAGAACCGGAAAAGTTTGTAATTCCCTCATAAATGTACTGCCTTCTCCCACCCAAGCAATTTTACGAATGTCACATCATTAATCCTGTAAACATCAATTTTGCCGTGATTTGCTAATTCGTAAAAGCGAATATGCATCGTTTCCTTAATTCCTTCAAACCCTGCATAGTCGTTTTCATACAATGCTATCAAATCCCTCACCGACTGGTACACTCTTATACAATCAATACTACTGTCCCAGTAAGTATAAATCAAATGGGAAATAAAATCCCTACTTACAACATCAAATGTGGGCCGGAATTCCCTACCCATAGATTCACAAAGGTCCCTCCAGGCCAAAACAATGCGGTCGCCATTGGCAATACGTCCTTCCAAAAAGGCGAGTAAAATGGTGTCGATGGGATTCATGTTTCTGCAATAAACGGGGAGACAATTCGTCAATACGTGTGTTCACAGCAACGATCTCACATGAACTAAATACAAACACTATGTGCACACATATAAATAAAAAATTTATATTCGGAAGGTTGTAGTTTACGTGTTATATACGTTTTTGAACAAATGAATATATTTGTTAGCGTTTTACAAAGTTTGTGTTTCGCACTTAATGTATTTTTTTGTTTTCTAAGTTCAAAATATTTTCATTTCTATTATTTCAAAACGTTATTACAACCAATGCGTAATAGTTTGTTTTTACAATTCCCAAGGTAAATGTTAGAAATTTACGCAATGTAGTTACAAACTAAACTTGTACTTTTGTAACAATCGTTACGTACTGTTATAATGTTTGTTTATTTACGCAACGTTGTTACAAATTATACTTGTACTTTTGTAACAAACGTAACATACTGTGCAACTTTTTAAAAATATAATGTAATGTTCACTTACCCTGCTTTTGACTTTCAGATCCGCAGACAGATAGACAATCGCCTTTTAAAGAAATTCGTTTCAATCTGTAACGACAAAAAACAGAACCATATTTTCAGTCATGTCATTCAAAAATATTTTAACGTACAAGTACCATATGACTTTTTACTTGCACCTATTTTAAAATGTTTTCAAGATCATTAGTAGCAAGTGCTTTGTATAACATTGCACATCCGTTTTCACTTTATTTCATTACTAACAACAATGCATTTTTTCCAAATACTTTCTACTACATTCATTAGTATTAAGCTTTCCTTTCAGTAAATACATTTAAGTACCTTCAATAGTATCAAGCTTTCATTTTTAGTAAGTACTTTTAAGCAAGTTTTCATTTTAGTAAATACTTTTCATTACGTTAATTAGTAACAACTACTTTTCATATCATTCCGCATGCGTTTTCATTTTACGTAATTACTTTTTTAAAAGTACAATCATTAGTATCAACTACTTTGCCTAATTGCACATGCGTTTTCATTGTTCGTAACTACTTTATAAAGTTTTCATTACTACTATCATTTTACCAAGTACATATCACAAGCAACCGTCATCCAAACTTTTTACTCGTACAAATTGTTTCAATTAAAGTATGACTTTCTTTGCTTATTCTTGGTTGCATCATACAAAAGTCTTCAACTTACATGAGTTGTATCAATCCAAATTGATATCGCAACAGACCTCTTCAAAATATTTAATCTCCAGTCTGCAACAAAGAAAACAACTACTTAGTATCGCACAATCGTAACTGTATGTTTACACAAGTCAGCGTTCAAACTCAGAATGGCCTTCCAACCCAGTCGCGCTAACCATACACTGCGCAGGTCAAAGCGTCTCCTACCATGCATATTTAAAAACCGGTTTCAACCAGGTTGCAGTGGTATCCGGTCAATGGCTGTTGTTACAGTGCTTCAGAGGGACGTTGGTAAGTCTTATTTTTCTTTCACAAGCAATTTCCTTAATTGTCATGGTTCATGTATTACAAAAGTGGTTCAGTTGGCATCTACAATACCTCACATTTTAATGTTAAATTTTTCTTTTAGACGTTCCTTCTTTTAGACACTCATGAGGTCCCTTGAGGATCATGGAATCCGATTACTATATTATTACTTTTATGTTGTTGCATTTGCGTTTGTTTACTTGTACTGCTTCCCACTTCGTATTTTCCCTGTTTTTTCGGTCCCGTTTAACGGGACTAACGGGTAATGGTATACTATTGTCTTAATGTGTTTTAATTGTCAACCATTTTACATTACTTAAAAAATGTTAAATCTTAGTAAATTTACGCCTTTGGACGCTATTTTGGGTGGTGGGGGAAGTGAGATAGAGTGCTCAAATGTTGTTTTTTATCTTTACTGGTACTGACGCTTCATTTAACATTATTAAAAGAAAAGTCAAATCTTAGTCGATTTAGGCCCTTGGACGCCATTTTGGGGGTGGGGGATGTGAGGTAGAGTCCTCAAATGGAGTTATTTGATGTTTACTGTCATTGAAGCTTCATTTGACATTATTAAAACAAAAGTCAAATCTTAGT